>KK117010.1:109940-157664 GCA_000611955.2 Stegodyphus mimosarum
AGGGGGCTGGCAGACACTTGAACCGCAACCTGGGATGCGTATTTTCTCTTGGAATATCTTCCAGGGGAGAACGGAAGCTTAGCATTCAGCAAGCTACTTGTTTGCATAGGTGCAGCTCTCACTTCAACCTGTACCTGTATTCTTAAGGGACAGAATTCTTAAGACGTCAGCGTGCTGTCGTCTTTTATAAAGACATAAGGGATAAACTTCTGAAGAGAATTCAGAATTCAGTGTAATAGGTCTGAAAAAGCTCAATCGAATAATTGTTTTCTGCTGTATGACAGAGCGTAGTTTCAAAATATCACTCTCGTCAAGTAGTTTCTAGAAAAGGAAATGTGGTACGTATTATCTAGCTTGATTCTGCAGATTGTAGTCATTCACCTCAGTCACATTATTTTCTCATTTTGATTTAGTAATGCAGAAATGACGAAAACACATCATTACACAATTCTACGCTTTCTCCCGCACTGCTACATCTACTAGTATCTTTGCGGCAATGGAATTAATTGGCAGAAAATAAAATATGTTACAGTTCTCAACTATCGATCTTATTCAACTTTGGTTTAACATCTACTGATTACTAACTACTTCATTCCTATAGTGAAATATCACATCAAAGTTCATTATTTTAATAACACTGAAGAGATACAGAAAACCATAATCAGAGACGTTCAAAAGAAGATTTTATAAAAACAATTATATAATTGCAGGAAACTACTGTTGTACAAGCTTATAAGTAATTGTATTTTGAAGGTTAACAAATAAAACTGTGGCTTTCTTCACTTTTCGATTTTAATGTATAAACAACAGGTAAGCGACATATAAATTGAGAGTATATAATGGAATGATGAGACAGGTAGACTTACAGTAATAATTGTCGTGAAAAAAACATACAGTAAAGAAAAAAGAATAAATTGTATAATGCGTGTACATGTCTGATGATGCGTTTACTCAAGAGCTATTGAAAAATCATTTTATAAAAAATTTTATTTTCTTCTCTTATGAAGATTTATTGTTTGTGGAGCTTTTGAACACGAGGTTGAGATTCTTTTTATTAAATTAATAAGTTTACATTAGCTGACATACTTTGCCTTTTACATTCATTAAAGAGAAACTGAAGTTTTTATCGTTATGTAGCTCAAACTTATTTAAGATATGCGTGCCAAACTAGTATTGCTCCAAATATTAAGTTCAAAAACAGGTGTCTGAACTAAAATATTGATTTCACCAAAATCAAAATTTCCCTTATAGCAATAAACTAATATAATAATTTGCCAAATATTTAATGGTGAAATTCACAAAGTTATTTACTGTATATTTTCATATATAGGATAAGAAATTTTAGAAAATTTTTCGTAAACGAAGTTTAGAAATAGGTTTATCTACCAATTTAAAATCATTTGCAGGTGATTCGAACGAAAAATGAAGAATTAAGAAATTTTAATAAATGAAATTAATAGAAATAATATATTTACTTTTTTAGCACTACCATACCTTAATTAAATTTTTCAAAATCTATATCTAACTTGGAATTTTCTTGCAATTTTCAACTACAATTATCGCTATCATGCACTTTGATGGATAATACAATTTTGTCCATAGTACTACTAATGCAAATATTTTTTGAACGGCTGAACGATCCTTTCTAGGACTACTTTTTAAAGTGTCGAAAACTTGGTGCTCACTTCCTGCTAAACTATCAGGTGTAGCTAACTTAAACGATCAGTTATTTGAAATTTTGGGGACTAGATTTATGGCGCAATTTTAAATTCCGTTTATATACGGGTTTTCAACTTTGGTTGAATTTTTCCAACAAAATCTTACCCCTTGCCTTATGTCCGGAAATTAAGGCATCTAATTCAATTTTAATTTGTTTTCAAGAACTATACGTGTTTTCTTTCTTATAATATATCGTATATTTTTTAAACACGATTTTGTCAAGAAACATTTAAGGTAATCGTTTTAAAGGATGGAAAATCATCGAAATTATCAAGCACTCTGAAGAATACTTCGGCTATGATGGTGATATTTTTAATGCTCAATCAAACTCTTTTCAAATTTATGGAAAAGTAGACGTTTTCATTCCATTTTTTGTAAGAGTAATTCCTTCCAATTTCTTATTGTGCATTCTACTAGTTAAATATAGAGAAGGTGGAGAAGTAACGAAAAATCATTGAACTTTAGCAAAATACAGTGGTAAATAAAGTTTCAATGAAATGCTCGGATACCCTGTAGATCGAGAATCTTAACAAATCTCTCTATTGTACGATATGAGATGATTCATGATGACACATTATTAAGCAAATCACCAGAAATGTGCTATTAAAAAGGAAGTTGTCAGATGTGATTGAAGACGAGTCCTTTTGCTCCCTGAATAACCCAAAGGGAAGATTATAAAGAGATAAAGTAAAGTTAGACTGGAGAGTTTAAGAACCTGGATAGAATCATATGCTTTAAACAGAAATCAAATCAAAGAGATGAAAAGGAAGAAATGAGTGACCATGAATCTGTAGTTGAGAGAGTGACTGAAAACAGCATGTTTTCGTTGTATGAGAACTCCATTAACGTAATTTTCGAGTAGAAGTAGTACCAGCACAAGTAATGTCAACAGTTGAGGGCTAGGACTCAAAGTCCAACCTTCATCGAAACTGATTAACTATCACGAAATATTGTATGGTCCGAATAATTGTTGATGATAAGGAGCTATTTGAGAACTGCACAAAATATAAGGATATCGAAGCGTGCTGACATGAGGTTACCGCTAAAAGTTCTTTATGTAATATAAAAGCGCATAGTTACACAAGCAAGTGGGACAACTTTAAGATTGATGCACAGTACATTAACAGAAAAGCAATAAGAAATGCTACAAAATTTATATGATGTAGGAAACAAAATACAGAAATGTAACGAAATATTTACAAATTATTACTTAAAAGATGAAGGCTGGCCGCTTCCAACATTTACGAGAATTATGATCATAATTATAGGTAGTAATGATATTAATCTTTGAGTTCCTAAGATTTAAGTGGAAATTAAGGGCCGCGTGATGGAAGTAAACATGAAATTATATTACGCTGAATTCTTCATGGATTATATTATTCCTGACAAACAACCGTTAGCAGGCAATTTGTCTAAGGATGCAATTCTGCATAGTCTGAAGTTGCTTCCGTTTGGTTTTCCAAGAGTGTGCTCAGACAGGGCAGGCATAACTGAGAATGTTTCAGTAAATTTCTAAAGTTATTTTCCCTTCTTTCCGCGTGCCTTCATGTTGGAAGTAGAAAGCACGACCGATTAGCAATCATAAGGTCCGGAGTTCCAGTCTCGGCTAGGACACTGCACATTTTCACGTCTCCTGCTCCGATGAAAAACCTAATGACTCTCCAAGTGGCACAAGTAAAATGTAATGGACAGTAATTCGTAACCACAAAGATTTGACGACTAGGTACGTTACATCACTTAACTGAAACGTACGTCCGGCTAGCAATCGGAAATCCAGACTAATGACCTCTGCAAACTTACCCTCCGTGAAACATTTTACGTTCCCAAGCTTACTTGCGCAGAACAGAAGAGAAATATTTCTCTCAAGCTTGTATTACACTAACCGACATTGAAAATGCAGCACCAAGAAGGAGTGGCCAGAAAGTGATGAAACTCGGCAAACAGAGACAGACAGCAACGAACAATAAGTGCTCTTTATTTCGAAATGATATGCATAATACAGAGAGAGAACAGCTACAGAGTCAATGAGACTACGGATCGTCTCCCGAGGAATAGCTCTCCATTTCCCGTCAAACATTTGCCACAGTTTGTTTTCTGAACTCAGGGATGGCAGGGTCCCCAAATGGCGTCCAATCACATCCCAAATGTGTTCGATTGGTGAGAGGTCAGGAGAAAATGGTGGCCGGGAAAGCATCTGTACATCTTGCAGAGCACGTTGGCTGGTGCGAACAGTGTGTGTCAGGCGTTATCCGGCTGATAAAGGGCATACCTGAAGGTAGATGAGTGTCAGTGCCACAGCACATCATCCACGTATCGTTGGGTCATCATAATGCCCTGTTGAGGTGACCTGGAATCCTATGGAATTGCGCCCCAAACCATGACTCAGCGTTGTCGAGCAGTGGGGCGTTCCACATTTGCTGTCGGATAGCACCTGTCTACACATAGACGGCACACTCGTACCCGGCAACCATCTTTGGGAAAACGGAAGCGTGACTTATCTGAGAACACGACCCTGTGCCATTCCGTCGTTGACATCCCTCGAGCCCGGCACCATTGCAGACATTGTGGTCTATAATGTGGGGTCAATGGCAATCTTCTTAATGACGCCACGACTGCAGGCCATTAGCGACCAATCGCAAATGGTTCTAATCGATATGAGAACATAGAGTGTCTTGAACTTGCTGCAAAATGCGGAAGTGGCTTGCGAGCGCGCCTTCGCTTGTCGGCGGATGCGTCAATATATGCGTGCTGATGTAACTCTGGCTGCACCAGCACCCCTCAAACTTGCCGTATTTTCTTGTTCCAACTATTGTCGCCATAACTGATGTACTGTGGAAGCGTCCAGGTGTATGTCAGCTGAGATTTGCCGTATGATCCAACCTGCCTTTCTCAGTCCAATAACCATGCCCCTCGTAAAATTGTCTGTCTGCTGGAATTGCCTCCGTTGACGACGGCCTGGCATTCTTTGCTATTGCACGCTTCCTCTGAGACAAGAACAAATTTTCTACGATGATTTTCGTAGTAGAAATAGCCGCACGAAAATTGAACATTGTATAAGTTCCTTCCTTCTTCAACGTACGCCAGAGAGCTGCGCATTTCACATAATTCTCATAAATCGGTGATGTGCGTCTACCGTGAAATTTACATAATTTTCGGTCCACTCCTTCTTAGTGTTGCATTTTGTCAGGTAGTGTATTTATTTGCTTTGTTTTAAGCAGTATATTAGATTTATAATGGGAAAGTTTCAAATATACCTTCACCCAAGTTGTACAGAAAAATATGCAAATTTTGAGGAATATTAACATAGATTCCTTATCAAGTTATTTGCTTTATGAGGTTTATTTAATTTAAATATCCGGTTATTTTATGTTTGGAATCTTTATTGCTCTCCTTTCGTTTATCTCGCCAGAATGCAAATCAGTTCACATGTATATAAGTGAGGATTTGAGATTGCTTTTTAAGTTACAGCGTGTTGTACTTCTTGAAGGCCAAGTTTCTAGTTTTGCTATTCTAGTTAAGAGATCCTGTCTTCGGCTTTATATTATTACTTGCCGATGGTTAATTTCACGCCGCGGAGGTCCGAGCCAACTTCGTGATTAAATTGATATGTGTAGACTTTGGCTATTAGGTGGTTAAATTTAGCTTTACATTTGAATTTCCACTTTGAGTTTCTTGCCTTAAATGCTGGCGGATTTGTAAGCACCAGTTGTGACTTATGTTCATCCACTTTAATTTCAAATAAAGGAATTTTGACACTTCTTAAGTATCTGTTGTACTTAGACATAGGGATAAATCGCTTTAAGCCTATCAAAGGTTTCGACACAGTTTACAGTAGTAAAAGACATTAAACATTACAATTTAATAAAATATTCATCGTGATATAATTAATTTTAAAAATTTCGAGCTTTTACATGTGAAATGGGCAGAAATATACCTGAAAATCCTAATAATAATTATTAATTAAAGTATGTAGCTAATCCTATATAAAGGAAATCTCTAATTTTATTCTTAAAAGTTTTACAGACATTATGATTTTGTGAGTAGGAAGCGGGAAAAAGACTTGTGCTCTCCTCGGGAGTCCATCTATGGATATTACAACTGCTAGCTGCAGATTCTGTCACTTACATTGCGAAGGCGCGCAAGAGAAATTGCAATAATTTTTTTTAATATTGTTTACTACTTAAAGGATGACTTAGCAGAGATTCGAGATCCAGTTGATCAAATCTAGGTGATGACGAATTACCATCTACTACGTTTTAATTAGGACGCCATTATAGGGACATTTAGTTTTTTGAAGCTAGGAACACATGTTTCGAACCAGTTAGCTGAGTCTTCCAGTTAATTGCCGGCTAGACATACTACCATTTACACTACAACAGCACGTAAGGGAATGCAAAAATTTCTTATAAAGTTTTGATTTTAAGATAGCTACTACTTGTATGAGAAAATAACCTATGTTTCTAAAGTATATAATTTGGCATATAAAAGTTGGGTATTTCTCCAAATTTTTGGTGTAAAATAACAGTATTTTATGAATTTGGCATAAGAACGTTTTGTTTTCGATTACTTAAAGCTTGACAAGGGATTGATATTGTATATTAATGGCAAATGCACAAGAAGATAAGCTTACTTAGAGCTCTTTTTATTCTTATAAGTTATTTTTAGAAAGTTCTACGAGCTATTCTAAGACTAAACTATTATAACTTCTCAGTGTGACGTTTATACATATCTGTCTAAATTATAAATCGTAGCAATTTTTCCCGAAACTTCGTATTATTGTCACGAAAAGGGTAAATACCAGATCTGTATTAAATGCTCTTTTATTTCAACAACATTTTTATATTTTAAACAAAAGTATGAATAGCATGTAACTGCAGCTTAAATCTTTGAACAAGATTAATTTTAAAGGAATGATTGGAAACGATTGCCTTGTGAAATCTTACCGATTTTCTAAAATCTCATAGACCTTGTAAAATCTTATCTTTTGTTAACCATGCTAGGACTCTCGTAGTATAGCTAACAAAATTTTTCTTATGCCGGATAATATATTTTCTTCATTTCTTACAAATATCCCTACATAAAACTGGAGATAAAAGCTCTTTTATCCATTTATCTACTTGAGCACTCTTCCCAAAAACCTATCTAATCTAGATATTGATGTTTCTGCAACAGATGTATAAAATGAATACAGTTTTACTGTTTTCTTAGCTTTCTGATAAGAAATATAAAATTTTGGATGGAACACGAAATTTTTGATTAGAAGGAATTCGAAGAACATTTTCCTGTGACCGTCGACCCTTCTAATCAATTATACTTGACTGCTGAAAGGCTTAATGCTTAAGAGATAAGATACTTCTGTTTGCTGAAATGGCAGCCACGTAGATACTCGAACGTAAATCTCACCTTGTAGATTACGGCATTCGGATAGTACGTATGAGAGTGATACAACGGTTTTCCACAATTAAGCTCTGACGTAATACTATGCTCCTTTACAACTACTTGTAAATGCGGAAGATAGTCTTCTGAGGGAACATATACTAGACCATATACTGAAAGACAAGTGGCGAATCCTCGCTATATCTTGTAAATACCACAGAGATAGGGAAAAGAGTAAAGAATTCTTTTATTAATCCAAATAAAGTTTAACGGCACAAACTCGTGTTTACCGAAACCATCACTTTTCGCTTAAAATCAAAGATAATGAATGAACTAAAATTAATGAAATCCAAGCCTATCTTAACGGCTTCACAATTTAAGTAGCGTGCAAGTTAGCTGTGATCGAAGTCGGCGTAAACAAACCTAATGAATAGAATAACTCAACGCCGCAGAATTCTAGTCGCTGGAGAATCAGCAAAGTTAGCAAAGTGGCCTTCAAACAGGCAGAACACGCTCTGATTTCACCCTCCAAAAGTTTCCTTTCAGTGCTTCCTTCTTTCTAACCAATTTGAATATCACGTGAGCTGGAAATTTGCATTCCGGCAGGGAAATGAAACGAGGCTTAATATTAAAGGGAACTAACGTAACGGGTTATAGAATTAAAATCACGCTTACAATGTTTCCTCAATGTGATTGAAAAGTCAGCACTTACTTATCAAAATGTAAGCGCTAAGTATATATAAATAGTTTAGGTAAAGTAAGTTGAAACCAGATAGAAGGACTGCTCTAGCTTATGAAGATACGTAGAAGTCTCTCTCTAATAATAATAATAATAATAATAATAAAGGTGAATGACATTATTTTTCGTTAAATAAAAAGAAGACGATGCTGTTGAATATGAGTTCAGAGAAAGAAAAGGTTGAGAAGAATAAAATTGCGAAATAGTTTTTCAGAGTTGTAACATGAGTTCAACTGAAGTAGCTAATTCAATTTCAATGAAAGAAAGAAGGCGGTACAAAGCTTCTGTGAGGAATTCTTCTTACCACCAGAATTTACAGCTCTAACCAAAGAAACTTGGAACTAACTTTAAATTTATTCTCCTTCACCACTCGAGACGTATTAAATTGAATCGTGAGAAAGCAGTTATGACCTCGCCTGCATTCGAACTCCAGACCTTCCGATTGCTGGCCAGACATACCACCAATTGCGACAAGAGAACACAGTGTGGGAGGGCAAACCCTTTTTGTAGTTTCATTTAAAGGCACTCCTACTTAGCTTTATCGCGTTATGTTACATAATGCACGCTTTTTCTCTATCCGAATAAACTTTAATTTCATTTGGAAAAAGAACTTTCAGAAACTTAGAAAATGCTCCCTTCAATATAAGCTCTTAAAGATAACATATTGTCTACATTTTTTTTGGATTAAAAAAATTTAATAGTGCACGTCAAAATTCCGGTGTATGATGGATTCAATGGTCTTATTACTGCTCTAACTGAACAAACATCACTATCTTATATCTTATATCTTCGATACCTGCCTGACAGGAGCCCTAATAACTGATAGCTATAATCAAATGGAAGTCAGAATTAATGCCAATGACACATTTTTATGAGAAAATAGGTATTGGAATGCTGACTAATAAGGTGAAAAATGACGGCCGATCTACCAGAAAAAAAACAGGAAAATTCTGTAAGATGATAGCCACCATTTGTTGCTGGTAGACTAAATGAATCATAAACAGCGGTATTTTAATTATTCTAAAAGAAATATGGGCCTTTACCCCTCGCAATGAAAAATCTTTTACTTGCGAGGACATCAAAAGACCGTTCTTTAAAAAAACGCAATAGCACACATTTCCAACTGATTAATAACTCGAAAAATGCATGAAATGGGTGCCTCACTCATCCTGTAGTCAAAATGCAGATGCATATTGCATTTTCATTTATCCAGTAGAAATTTCATATTTTCCAGTTAAAAAAAATAATGATAGATACTTTTAGACTAAAATAGAAGAAAAGAAGGTTTTTAGAGGCGATTTTGTAGAGATTTTCTGAAAGCGTCTTTGGACGCTTCAAGGAATGTCGGACGGAGACAACAGAACAAGGTTATAATACTCGTAGGAGAAAAAGGAATTCTAAAAATGTCAGTTGTATCTAGGTGTCCAGCCAATGGTAAAAACGTGTTGCAGTTGCTTCTTTGAACCGTTTATTGGCTACAATCTCCTCTTACCTCCCCCCCCCAAATCTGAAGGGTTTCAGATTTTAAATTACGTCCAAAGGGGCGTTTTTTTAACGTTTTGTGTGTTACCTTTATTTATTAAGTATCATATTCTTCGCACTTAAACCATAAAATTCAGTTCAAGAGCAATATAGCAAAATAATTTTAAAATGAGTATATCTTTAGAATTTCCGATACACAGTTCCGCGTGCTTTACATAAAAAGGTTTTTCCCCCGTAGAGTGTTGCCATTGCTCGCGTTTAAATTGTTTGAGTTTGTTCATCAAAAATTCGTTAAAGTTTTACAAAATATGAAATAGATAATAAAACAAATTCCAAATTCGGGCTTCCAGATGCGCATATTCGAGTGGAAACGTCGTTGTTTTATCACATTTGGAGAAATATACATACATTTATGCAGATTCTTCATTATTTAATGTCTTTAAATGTAATATAGGGCTACAATATTTTGTGCCAACAGTTTGAAAAGTGATACAGACTTTTAATGTTTCCGACGCAAAATCGCAAAACGAAAGCAATAGTCCTTCAGGGACAAAGCCCCTTTGGACTGAAAAAAAGCAAATTACAAAGAGATTTGCTGCAACTACAGAGTCTTGAATATTCCCACATACGAGTGAAGGGTTTAATAACAGATGTCTCTAGGAGAAAAAAAAACAGAGATTTGTTTTTCAGTGGTTTAGTTTATGAAAGTTACCAGGTCAAAATGGTGCACAGAGGATCGTGATAGAGTACCATTAATTGGAGCCAAATTCTTTTTACTGTCTAGTCCAGGTTTTTCTAAGGAAAATAGTTCATAACGTGCTGCAATCTGGGGGAAGGCGTATGATAACAACACATGATAATCGAAATAAAATTGTCGTAAGATATCAATACTGAGTTAGCATGTCTTTAGACATCGATATAAATGGAATCATTACCTAGACATAATTCTGATGACGAGCACGTCTTTGCCGACAGAGGTATAACTGCTAAAAGCTACCAAGACATACAAATTAAGCTCTCTCTTCTTTGAAGCCTTAGGATTAACAGATGATAACTAGTGGACGATAATGCTCTCTCTCACAAAGCTCTACGTGTTCAGAACATTTTGAAAGAGAAGGAACTAACTTTGTAGCTTGCTCTGATATACAGCTAGTTTAAATTTCGAATGATCATGTGCGAAACAGTGGCGGCTCGTAGCTAAAATTAGTGGAGGTGCTGTTCCAAAAAAATTTAACCTTTGTTTTAAACCTGTGTAAAGGGAAACAAACATGTATAAAAAGAAAATTTATTTTGAAACTTCCATGAAATTTTACAAAAGAAAAATTAAACATTTCTTAATTACTTTAACTTAAATTGTTACAGTTCAAGCTTTACCTATTCATTTAAAAATGAAATCCATTCTTCTTGTTTTAATTTGCGCGAAGAGATCAATAATTTTCTCCTTGATCTCTGGATGACAACTGAGGAAATTTTTCTATATTGAAAGCATTGCAAGCGCATGAAAACGAAAGCTCTTGAAGTTCACTTACAGTCACAGAATTTATTACTTGAGGATGCAAGGACATGGTTAAAGTTTTCTGTAAAATAAAAGAACCGAAAAAAAATGAATCAAATAGAATAGCTGAAAAATAATCTAACCAAGAATATGGTGTATGATTTTTAAAGACAGCACACGCGGAGTAAAAAAAAAGAACCAGCTCCCAACGACACTCCAGATTCGGCACTGCAAAAGCGACAGTGCTCTCTCCCTCTCAGCCTCGTACGCTGCTTCCTAAGAGCGCATGCGCAGAACAGCCAAATACCACACGCGCGGAGTAAGAAATAATCACGTTTCCAGAATTTCGGCACTGCAAGAGCGACAGTGCTGTTTTATCTCCCTGGCTCGAGTGCTGCTTTCTGTGCGCGCTTGCGCAGAACAGCCTTGTGAAGCGCAGTTCCATACAAAAACTTTCGTACCTTTTTCATAAACTGGAGGATGGCTACTGACATTAAGTTTAAGGATTATATATTGTAGAAGTATAAAGAAAGAATTAAAGAAAAAAGGGCTCATTATATTAAATATTAAAAATAATAATAAGTGGAAACAGGGGGTGTTGCAGTTCCACAGTGCTTATTACGAGTCGCCACTGGTGCGAAATGCATTTGGAGACGTTGACTTACTTTACTGGAATCGCTAATACTCTGCATGAGTTTCAGAACACGATTCAGCATGTACATATTTTTACAACAAGCATTCCTTTCCAAAGGCATGGAAATGTGATGTTTGCATTTCAGTTAGAGATGACGATATACCCTACTAAAGGTGTCCATAAATGAGAACAGAAGATTCATCTTCTCAGTTTATGGTTAATGTTACCATATTTAAAAGTTATTATAATAACAAATAAGCAGTTAAGATTTGAAAATAAAACATGTCAAGGTAACGAACGGTCTTATGAAATTTTCCCAGGTGTTAAATTTCCGGTATCCAATCTTAAAAATATAATTCTGAAGTAAATAAGGAAACTGAAGTTTCGTGTAATAATAACGCAATGCATATGACCTTGAACACATTTGAAGTACAATAGTAAAAATCAATGACTCATCGCAAAATTTGAAATTTCATTTAAGTAGGTATAAACAAAATGCAAATGCTGGTTATAAAACGTTTTACCAAGTTGTTTCGTCATTTTTGCATTGAGTCATCAATTTTTCCAAAATATACTGATTGCATTGACATTTTGAAGTTTTGGACTCAAATATAAGGCAGTGTTCTAAGATGCTGATAATTTTGTCGAATGTAAGATATTATATATTAATGTTTATGGCGCACAGCCAGTTACGTTTTCGGTAAAGCACTGTTTTCCAAACTTCATCTGTTAATATATAAATATTAAATACCTTTATAAATAGCTATTAAGTCCTACCTCCAAGTAATACATTCCAAGATTCTTCAATTACTACTTAAAACTGAATAGTCACGAATGCTCTACACGAAACGATCTAGCCGTATATGAGAATAACAGGGTTTAAATGCTAAATATATCCTGCATCATTACCATCTTAAATAAAGTAATAATAATAAGTAACTACACGTGGACACTTGACACTTTAAAATATATTTTCTCCTTCTTTTGTATATTTGTTAAAATAAAAGATTTTGAACTTGAAGTTTAATTATGATGCAAAGAAGAACAAATAAAAAATACTATATACTACTAGGTGTAAAAATACTGTATTTTTCTAGAGGATGTTATAAAAATAAAATCTTGTTTTTGATCAATGCAACAGGAGAATCAATAATACATCAGTCTGAATTCCACGCACGCACATATGTTCATAGTTCGATTTGCCACAAAAGACGATGCTAAGTATGTGTAAGCTGTTTATTCCGTCATGCCAGTCCATTCTCTTTGTACTCTTTAATAATTTATATACTACCTGAAAGTAAAGTTTTATAAACTTATTCAAACTGCTTTAATAAATCTTGTAGAGTCATTAGGTTTTTTTATGTTCGATTCGAATGTGAAAAATATGCAATGTCCTACACGGGGCTCGAACCCTGGACCTCTCGAATACGTGCCGTTATGTGCTACCATTACACCATAAAGATGTGCTGGAAGGAGGAAAACAATACCTTATACACTCCCCTTTTTAAAGGACGACTAGGGATTAGGGGACCCAATCGCCAAATCTTGGTGGTGACGAATTATTGTCACAACCTTTTATTTCGGTGGCAACTGAAGAGTCTTTACGTTATTTTGAAGCAAGTGACGTGAAAAATGTACAATGCCCTCACCGGGACTCGAACCTGGATCTCTTGAACTCGCTCCGAGTTTACTTCCAATGACACTACGAAGGTATCCAGAAATTAGGGAGAAAATACCTGGCACTGGGTACGATTGCATAAGTATATGGCAATATCCTTAAAGAATTGCGAAAGTATGATACAGTGTCTATAGTATATAAGTAATAACATATCACATTTGTAAGTGTAAAAATGAATAATATTATTAATATAAAATATATTAATAGTGTAATATAAGACTGAGCGAAAATTATAGTAAAACGGTATCCAGTTTTGTATCATACAGACCATTTTAGTTATTGTTATAGCAAAGGAATGAAAGCATTCTTATCGGTATAATGGTTAGCGTTGCTGACTGCCCGTGTCATTGCACACAGGTTCGAATCCCGAAGAAGACTTGAATGTTTGTAAACATATAGTTTCAAGCATTTTGCGCGATGGAGGCGGTTAAAATACAAGGTGAGGTAAAAGTACTCTCGTTTGAGTAAGAGAAAGCTTTCGGGTTAGACGAAAGGAGGTGGGAGATACTTGTAGGAGGGATTCTTCTTTAATACTGGAGCGGAGCGGAGCTGAGCAAAGGCGCCCTGGCCTTGCGGCTCTTAATATTCCCAAGGCCTATGCTAACGAATGACGCAATCCTGCTATCTTCATCGCGATAAAATTCGTGACATTGTTCTGACATTACCATCAGACAAGTTAGATAAGTCACCTCAACAACCAAAGGGGAAAAAAAAGCAGTTATTATCTGGCATAAAAAGGCGTCTTTTAAATTTTTTTCATGTCTTATTTACTTACAAGTGGTTTCTCCTGTATGCGAAGGAAGAGATTTGAACCAAGATATCACGAGGGCACGCGCACCGTGATTAAGCGAAGATAACAGTTCTTGCGGCCGAGACACTTTTAAATGCACTGGGCAATTTTAGAAGAATACGAAATAATCTTGATCTTATTAGCTTTATTTCTGGGTAAGATCTGAATGATTTCAGCAGAATACAAGATCGTTTTGGATACATTTATAATCTTCGAGCATCCAGGAAAATCTGTTCTTAAGATCTAATCATTTTAAGTTAACATTTCCTAACGTCTAAATTCGTCTCTCTTTATTCTACATCTTATTTTATCAACCTAAGCTTTATAAAATTATCATCTGTTTCGAAAAAGAACGATAAGTGAAACTATGTAAGGAAAGCAAATTTTCATTTACTTAGATTTTATTTTATCAGAAGCACTTACAGCAATTTAACATTATCGCCTTCTGTGTGCTGCAAATAACAACGTTGATTGCGCAATATATTTACACTACTGGAATTAGTTAACATTATTTGCTTACGTTGATTGCGCAATGTATTTACGCTACCTGAATTAGTTAACATTATTTACTATAGTTGATGAATTGAATGCAGGTGATAAAGGCGATAGTTTTGAATCTTTAAAAGCTCTTCTAACAACAACAAAAAAAAAAACTTGTTAGTGTGTTGCTTTTTTTACACTCAGCGTCTATTTTATTCAAATTTTAAACAAAAATGAAATCGTGGAACAAAATTTTACGTCTAATGCCAAACGCATTTTATTTAAACTGCTGCTAAAGTTCTAACACTAGTTTATCATATAGTAAAGGGTAAACGCAGCAATTTTGAATACTTTTTAAGTGATAAACAATATAAAATTTTATCTGTTAGTTTCTAAATTTTCGAACAATGTATTTCATATTTCAAGTAAATAGATCCTTTTGGTACTTACTTATTACCGCAACTATCTTAATAGAAAGTATCAGATTACCAGAATATATCAAACTCCGGCAATCAAGCTCATAAACATGCTTCTGATAGCCATACTCATAACAATTTTTCAGTCGAGCAACGTCAACATTTTCTTCAACGTTCTCTTTTGTTCCAAGTTCTAACGGTTTTTACAGACAGATCGTGATATCTCCCCCTTTTTTCCCCTCTGAGATTAAATTTTAAAACATTCGGTTGTGTTGTAGAGGTATTTACACATATTTAGAGGTATATTTATTCGGTTGTGTTGTAGAGGTAGAGGTGTTGTAGAGGTACATTAGGTATATTTGAAGCAGCAGTCATGAAAAATGAGCAATGCCCTCGCCGGGACTCGAACCACGGACCTCTCGAATACGCGCCGAGCGTGCTTACCACTACACCACGAAGGCATGCATTGAAGGCGGGAGATATACCTTACAGTGTAATTTGCCAGAAGTGGAAGAAACTGCAGTAAAATTTCTGCAGGATACAGTATTTTCAGCGCAAAATCACTGTGTTTGATAGACAGACTATTAATAATGCTGAAGCTGTGTAAAAGAAGTTGCGAAAGTCGTTAACTTACACCTGATAAGTAACTTTTACCTTTGCATCTGCATAAAATCTCTAGATTGCGTCAAGGTGGTTGCTTTAATACGTAAGTACCTCTCCATTATCCTTTGTTATAAGATTTATGAAATTACAAATATATAGGATTATTCCTCGATATCATTTTTATTTAAAACAACCCCCGCTGAAATTACCCCCGTATTACGCTGAGCGAATGCCAGTTAGTGATCTTTAAGATATTAAGTAGCAGCATGATACACCATATTCAGGCTTAATGCCTAAAAGATGACAGGCAATTTCGTTTTTCTCCCTGTTTACTAGGTTACGGATTTTGAATAAAGAGTATTTTAATAATTAATATTAGCATATTTTAATGTAAATAAAGGCTTTACCGTTTGATCATGCAGTACAAATATGAAAGAACAGGGTGTATAGTACTTGCTGCTAGAGACTTTACTTTCGAGCAAGCTGCATTCCACGCCATCACAAGCCAGAGCTGGACGGTCCACTCCGGAACTGATTCGAAGAATCGATTCACTTTACTCAGCGATCCAGCCGAAACGGAGCGGTAGTTCTTTAACAGTTCACGGAGAGCTCTTGTTGGGAAAAAAATTTGATTCATTTTATGTAAACCCTAACATCCTTTCCTTTATTAATTACCGGAAACGTCTCTGATCTCTTCATTATGTGTGTGTGTTATATGTGTGTATATATGTGTCCTTTTAGTTTGCTTGTGTTCCAAATAATATTTAAAAAACAAAACGTTTATTAAACCGATGCACCTCAGCAAAACAACCACTCTTGTTTGCAAATGGATGGAGTTTTTTTTTTCTCCTTCTTCTGGCAATGGGAAGATCTGTTTAATTTACATAGATTGTAAGTGCTCAGTTTTCTTCTCGGACTCCTAGCTGTCATCGCATCTTCGGAGTCTCCATTATTGGATCATATCTCTCTGGCTCTACTTCTCTAGCTGCGGATCTGCTTCCTACGAAGTCTTTATTATTCTTTCTTTTCATAGCTCTGGAGCTCCTTTTCTAGCCGCAAATCTGGTCCCTGCGGAGTCTTCATTATTTGCTCTTTTCGTTTCCTCGGAGCTCTTCCTTAGAGTTTCATTTCGATTCCTCCAATATTGTGTCATAGTATAACTATGTATTTAAGTATTAACTTTTTATACAATATTATTATAACATTTATGTAAAATAATAAACTATATTTTTATTTACTTACTTATTTTACTTACGCCTTATAGTCGAGAGCTGTAAATTTCTAATTAATCTTCTTTAGAAATAATGTATACATCTAAAAATAAATTTTTACATCTAATGTATTTTTTCAAGGTCGCAGAACAAAATGTCAACCCTACCGTATAGAAGAACCTAAAGCGATATTTAGTATCATTTTGTCAAATTAGATAAACAAGGAAGAGCCGGTATGGTCAGCAAGGCAATTTCCTGTCCTCTGGAATCTGCCTTCAATCTAAAAATTAATTTTTAAACTATGCTTTTTAGTAGAAACAAAATATTAATTATAGTAATAAAATAATGTAATCTTTAACAGAAGTGATTTTAGTTTGATTAATTTTTTAACTTTTTAGCATTTTTTTTTTCAGAATTTTATTATTTGTTCTATGAAGAATGGTGTTTTTTAGGGAATCTCGAAAGTACAGTTGAAAGAAATCTGTCCAGGGAGTGAGCGGTTTGATTGAGTTGATTCTACCGATCCCATTCCTTGCTCGATTCTTTTTGCTTTTCCCTGTCTTTGCACAGCCCTATTGATCCATGCCTGTTCCGAGCGCATTCATCAAGGTCATTGTTAATGAGTGGTGAATCTTTAAAAAGACCTGATTCACTTCAGTGAGTGATTGGTTCCGATCTAATCCCTTAAAGGAGCGGTTTTGCTCAACTTTATCACAAACCAGTCTTGAAAGCGACTTAGGCAGCTACTGTAAAACTATTGCATCAAAATTTTGCCTAATTTTAATGGCTCCTTAACCTGCTTTCACAATGTTTGTTTAAATTAATCAGAAGGTTGAATTTTTTGATGATCTGACAGAAATGAGGCATAAGTGAGGCTAGTACGGTACTTTCTTCAGGCGAAAATCTAATAGTGAAATCAAACACCATGAAGCCAGCCATTTCGGCCTGGATACGACCCCAGGTCGAACTACCAATGTTCAACGACTTTACCGCTTGGCCACTGGTGGGTCCTTTACCAAAAGAGCATACTTGCTGAAAGTGAAACTTAAACTTAAACTGGTGCTTTCCTTGAGCTTAGCAAAGAAGATAAACAAAATATGCCAACTTATGATATGGGAGGAAAAACTAAATATGATGAAGATGAATAACAGATGATTAGCTTGACAGGTATATCCTCAGGTACTAGACGGCAACAATTCCATACAATATTTTATATAAGTGCTGTCCAGGACGCTCTGCTAGATTCTTATTCCCATTCTAGTCTTCGAAAGCTATTTTTCAAGTCAAGATTTTATGCGTCACATCGCTGCACCGCGTTGGAGAGAATAACGGCTACTGCAAAGAACGTCTATGTACACTGCGAATAATAAAAAAAAAGGAACAGTTCTATATCTCCCGTTCTACTGGGCTGATTGACGAAATTCAATTTGCATTTTTCATGTCTCGAAAGCGCGACTTAGGATATATATTAGATTCATATATAACATTGTTCTAACATAGATATTTTGATACAAAATCGGACTTTTTCTGAAATAGCATACCAATTGTTGTCCATATTTCGATTATACTACTCAAATTATGCCTGAATATTAAACTTTGTAAAATTTGGTTAGAAATTTATGGAGAAATTCAAAAATTCATCTTAACGAGTTTGTTTCAGTTTGCGCCAAGAATAATTCACTTAGCGAACTTCTTAATATATGGCAACCTAGTTTCCCTTCCCTTCCATTGTGCAGAAAAAGAAAAAAAAGTCACATGGTACCTACCTTTTTAGATTGTGCATGAGCGGAAAAAAAGTTCGTTCCGTTCGTTCGAACATCGTTCCTACTTCCAAATAATTTTAACAAAGTGCTTAAACCACATTTGATGTCATTATCGCTTTTAATAAACATGCCAAATTTTAAAACGCTCCAATATATAAATTCTTGTATATCTTCGGAAATTTTGAATAAAAAATTAATTGTTTGCAGATATGCTTAGAAATACATCTACTTTAAGACGATGGTAAAAAGTTTATAGATTATAATTCAAAATTTCTTTCGAAAAATTTATAAAAATTATTTAAAAATTCAAATTTTAAAAATAAATCATAAAAAATGGACGAATTTTAATCGGAATGAACCTAAATTTCGAAATGTGAAAGGAAGAACCAAATAAGTTTAATAAAAAAGAGATATTAATAAATGTATACCAAACTCAATTAACACTGAGGAGCTAAAGTTCTGAGAACAATTTTTTAAACACTATTGCGGTTTTTTACAAAACTTGGCAGTTTGGCGTAATTTGAAGCGTAGAATCGAAATATGAAAAAAAATGGCATGTTATTTCATAAAAAGTCGGATTTATGTCAAAATACCTATATTAGAACAACGCTGTGTATAAATCTAAAAATCTAATACATATCCTAAGTCGCGCTTTAGAGACATGTAAAACGCAAGTTGAATTTCGTCAATCAACCCAGTACAACGGGAGATACAGAACTGTCCTTTTTTTTTTTTTTACTCCAAAGGGGTTTTGTTCCTGAAGGACTATTGTTTTCGTTTTGCGATTTTGCGTTGAATCACTATAAACGGCTGTATCATTTTTCAAATTGTTGCCACCAAAAGTATGCCACTTTTGTTGTTGCCACCAAAAGTTGCCACCAAAAGCAACCACCAAATGTTGCCACCAAAAGCAACCACCAAAAGTTGCCGCCACTGTATTATATTTAAAGAAATTCAATAATGAAGAATCTGAATAAATGTGTAAATATTTCTCCAAATGTGATAAAACAACGGTACTTAGGGCCGTCCAATTTTGAATAATGTACGTTTCCATCCGAATATGCGCATCTGGAAGCCCAAATTTAGAATTTGTTTTATTATCTATTTCATATTTTGTAAAACTTTAACGAATTTTTGATGAACAAACTCAAACGATTTAAAAGCCAGGAATAACAACACTCTACGGAAAAAAAAAAACTTTTATCTAAAGCGCGGGAACTGTGTATCGGAAATTCTAAAGATAGACTCATTTTAAAATTATTTTGCGATGTTGCTGTTGAACTGAATTTTATGGTTTAAGTACGAAGAACATGACATTTAATAAATAAAGGTAACACACAAAACGTTAAAAAACGCTCCTTTGGACGTATTTTAAAATTTGGAACCTTTCAGATTTATTTATTTATTTATTTAGTGTATATGCATAGTCTTTGGCTACTGACCACGTCGATAACCAGGTACGACATGCACCTCAGATAGGGATATCGGGTGGACACACAATCTTCACAACTTTCTTGGCTTCTACCGCCGGACAATATAGTGTCGAGCTTGACCATTTTCAGCGCTAGGCAGCCGCAAGGAGAATGTAAATTTCCTTACTGTTTGTATATTATATTTGTTAATGATACAATTTCAACATTAAGTTTTGCATTCTGTGATAGCGAATTAAATGCTATACAGAAATTTCTGGTAATAAGTTAGAGGAAGATATTTTACATTAGTTGTACTATTTTATATATGCTATTTATTTGTATGGAATATTTATTACTTTGATGGAAGTATCAATTGCTTTTAGTAGATAAGGACTCTTCGGTCATTATGCTAGTTAGCAGTGGTTGGCAATTATGCCAATAGACCCAATAGAACTTGTATGCTCGCGCAGTCTCTTCTTTGTGCTCTTCACTGTGCAACATCAAATTCCTCTAGTTGAGAACATTGCAAAATGTGTTACATTAACCAATAGATTTCGTTACCAATATGGGACTGCCATATCAGCAAATTGACTGTTGTCGAGTTGGGAAAAAATTAGTCATTATATAGTTAAAAATATTACCAACGAAGCGATAACAATGTGTCTCACAATGCAGATGACGTAACTGATGTCGTGAACTCCTAGAAGAACCTTATGAGGCATTTCTCCCGCCTTCTTATCATACCTTTGTGGTGTAGTGGTCAGCACACTCGGCGCGTATTCAAGCGGTCCGCGGTTCCAGTCCCGACGAAGACACTGCTCGTCCTGCTTTCAAAAAATACCCAATGTCTCTACAGTGCCCTCCGAACTAAAAAAGGTGGTGGATGAGGATTCTCCACCACCAGGATTTGACGGTTGGGTCCACTAACCCCCGGTAGCTCTTTGGAGGGGGCAGTATATAGGGTATTTCTCAAGCCTTCTTATCATGCTTTCGTGGTGTAATCGTCAGCAAACTCGGCACGTATTCGAGAGACTCGTTGTTCGAGTCCTGACGAGGGCATTGCTCATTTTTCATCTCTCCTGCTTTCAAAAAATACCGAAGTCTCTACAACCTTAAAATCCTTAGATAAGTACAATACGTCTTTACGATTACTCTGCTTAAACATCATACTGAGTAGCAGAGTATAATGAGGGCGATTTGCTCCTCAAAAATTTTAAATGGGCACTTACGTTCTTTTAAACAATAGACAAAGAAAGCGAGGCGAGGGGATGGGTTTATTCAAGTAGCGGGCAGTCGAGAAAAGGTAGTGCGTACTACTTGCAGTCGTATTTATAAGCTGTAAAATCTTTGTTTTAATCCTGAGCAGCGATTGGGCTAAAGATTTCGCTGTGCAGGAAAAGAGTAACGTAACATGCCGCAGAGTAACGAAAAATGGTGCAAAGCATATCCTTGAAACCTGGATGTGTTAATTAAAATTTATAAATTTTTAAAGGTCTCTTGCTAGTTGGTTCCAACTAAGTTTAATAATTTTGTTTCATATTTTCTATTTTACACACACACACACACACATATATACATATATATAACAGATCGCTTGTATGTTTAATTTTATACAATTATTTTTTTAATATATTATTTATTTTTTTCTCAAAGCACTACATTTAGCTTTTTTCTCAAGGAAAAGAACATTTAAGCGTAACTTTATTATCTACAATTCAACTTGCTTAAAAACGCAAACTATGGCAAAAGTGGCTATAATATTTTATCTGACTGAGTGTTCGATCGAGACAGTTTGCGGCGCAAGTACATCATTCCATCAAGAGCCCTCAACGCTTGTGTTATTTATATTAACTAAAATAACCTCCCGAAGAATGACCGTAGTAGATACTGAAACAACAAGAATTAATGCAGGTTGCATAAATTTTCAAAACTAGTTCAGAAGGTTTGAATAGAACCTTCGTCATCTTCGTCATTAGAGAGAAACTAATCCAGCAAATTTAAGAACCTACTGTGATTCTTGTCTCTAAAGGGGTGGGTAGACTTTTCAGGGTACGGGTTACTTCTAAATTTTTTCAAGCTGTTGCGGTCCACCCAATGGCGTAGATGTGGTGAGATAAAAAAAAAGTCTACGATATTTTTTATAACTTAATAATAAATACGGAATATGAACTTAACCTACCTAACCCTACCTAAAAAACTTACTCTTTTAAAACCGCGCTTAAAACAAAACGCAAGACACAAACATAATAATAATAGCCACAAATATAATAATTCCAAATGATGCATTTCTTATCAAACAATTCAAATTACATTAGAAAATAAATAACTTTCATTTAAAGATAATTCTCGTAGTTAGTCGCATACTGTCAGCCAATCTTGAATATCTCGGTAATATAATTACTAACTGCTGATCTTGCACTGGATTCTAAGTGGTCGTCTGTGAGACGGAACGATATGCTGTCTTAATTATACCAATCGTTGGAAATACAGCTTCACGCAGGTAGGTAGAGCCAAAGAACGATGTTAAATGAAATGCAACTTTTTTAAAATTAGGATACTTCTTCTATTAAATTCCAAAAGTGATTATTAGGTTCTAAACTACGTGATTTAAAAATTTTGCCATTTTGAAGGAGAAAACTTCGTTTTCCTGAAGAGATAAAAAGAATGTGTAATTTGTATTTTTAATTACCGTGCCCTTCCAATGAAGGTACACGTGTCGTTTGCACATTCATCGAATCATGTGCTTACGCAAACACAGTCGCATCGATTGTGAAAAGCCGATTCTCCAGTCTAGCTGGCATCGATGCTCCACAAACATGTTTCTTTTAATATACGTCTCTTAGGTCTTAGTAAAGGCGGTCACCCCAAAATGTCTTGGTGGTCCACCGGTCGATCGCGATCAACTTAATGCCCATCCCTGCTCTAGAATCTCCAACCTTATGTTCTTTGTTTTTATAGGGTGGGGGACAGAATCATGGAAAATTACAAGACGCTTCTGTGACCCCCTGAAACCTGGGATCTTAGGCCTGCCCATATGGGCCTGGATAGAGATGAAATCCTACCTCTGACTCTTTTGCGTTTTCTAGCTGCTGCATGGTTGTAACTACTATGTTTTTCTGTTTTTTGATGAAAGCTGCTTCTATTCATTTTACTATAATTTTTAATTCGTAACTTCAAGAAATAACGGAAGAATATAACTTGCAATTTAATCACTCACATTCGATCCTAAAACGTATAAGTAAAGGAATTAAGAATCCAGTGTTTTCTTGTCGCGTAGTGGTAAGTACCTCCAGTTATCAGTTGTAAGATTCGGTCTCATTTCCCAGGTATGGCGCAGTTGATTTTTTCAAGAATTTTCTCTCTGAAAGTCGTAATAATTCGTTAACAGTTCTCGAACTAAATTATGTCGACGCAAATTATTCGACATGGACATAATTGGCATAATCAATTTGGTATTTCATACATAATTTGGCAGACGTAACTTGGGAGAATATACATATTTCATCATAATTTGGCAGAATCATAATAATCAAGACATCAACATAATTTGATAGGATACGTATCGCGTCCTTTCTCAAGTCGCTTTTTATATATGAAGTCTAGGAATCTTGGCAGTCAAACTGTGACTAAACTTTATATAGACTAGCAGCGAATTATCGCTAAGTCTAAATTAATAACTGAAACTTACGAAAGGTGTAAAAAAAACCTTTTATTTAAAATTAAGAACAGAAGACATACCTGGTGCTTTCAAATCAACCAGCCACTTGTAGCGATGTAACTTATGGTAACCGCCAGTCTTTGAGGTAAATTTTAAATTAAATAAGCTAGTAGCCGAAGGCTGCACAGTTCAGTTTAACGCGAAGTTCGGTCAACTTAACTGGCGTAGAATTTCAGTATAGGCGACTATAGTGCAAGGCCTAAGATTACAAATCTTATCTAGCAAACTAATAACTTGGCATGGGGAGGCAGAACACTCTCTGTATTACAGTCTAAAATTCTCACCTTAAATACATGTGAACTAAGTTTGTATTCTGGCTGGAAAACGGAAGGAAAAAGTGACAGTAAAGATCCCAAACATAAAATAACTGGTTAATTAACTTAAATGAACTTTACATGTGTATAGGAAAATGTAAGAAATTAAAGACATCCTTTCAAGTCTTCTTCTGAACTAGTGGTCAACACATCGATCTAAACTTCTGAAAGGTTTGGGTTCAATTATCAGCGAATGCACTGTTAATTTTTCAAGATTTCAATCTTCAGAGATCGCAATGATTCTGGAATGACACTCAAACTAAAATGGGGCAATAATCCGTCGTCAACATGAATTAATAAATTGAGTATCGCACTCCATTATAGCCGTTCTTTAAATGGGTAAAAGTAAGGAACTAAAGCCATTCCAATCATATGCTGTTCTGGATAACGCCAGTATATCTAACTACCAGCTGTGAGACGTAGATTAAATTTTTGGTGAGGCATTAATTGACTTTTTAAGAATTCCATCCCTAGAAAACTAATAACTCCACGACATTATAAATTGGTGATCATGCTCTGCTTGGATGTGCGATTCCATCGAAGCGGAATTTCTTTGCAACGGAAAATATTTAATTATACATAAATGTTAAAAAACTGGTGAGAAACCCTTTCTCACCAGTTTCACACCCTACTAATGATTACAAACTACTACTTTCTCACTCTACTAATTGTTGGCACCCGCCGTTGATTCCCCTGGCGCATGCGCATAATAAGCAAGCTCTCTGCTGCGTAATATTTTTTCCAGAGTGAGTTAACCAAAGTCTGTGGTGAGTATCGGATGCACGCGATAAGCGAAGTACTGTGTAATTCATGTATCTTACTTATGTTTCTACGTCTTCAAAGCTTAAATAAATGTTTGTCCTGTAGATGGAAGTCGTCATTTTTATTCTACATTGGTTATGGGCCCAGGCATTGCATAACTGCGCAATACAACCGTCTGTGTAAAATTCTTTCGGCAAGGTAAGCTGAGTCGACTGAAATCGAAAATGACGACCACAAATACAGTTTCAATTGAAAAGCTGAAAAAGGACAATTTTGACACGTGGAAATTGCAAGTGGAAGCAATACTGATTAAAAATGATCATTGGGACTATGTAACTGGGAAAATTACGAAACCAGAAACTGGTGATGAAGGTTATGCTAAATGGAAATCTACTGACCAAAAAGCAAGAGCGGATATAATCCTATCAATTTCACCCAGTGAACTTACACAAGTAAAAAACTGTGTAACATCCCATGAACTATGGAGTAAATTGCACTCTATTTACGAATCGAAAGGGCCAGCTAGAAAGGCCACAATTCTAAAAAAATTGCTTTTTACAAAAATGACCGATACTAAAGAAATGACTGATCACCTAAATGATTTTTTCATTCTCGTGGACAAGCTAAAAGAGATGGAAATAGACATTGCGGATGATTTGCTAACAATATTGCTTTTATATAGCATACCGAACTCTTATGAAAGCTTTCGAATTGCCATTGAATCTCGTGATGAACTGCCTGCTCCAGACATGTTGAAAATTAAACTGCTGGAAGAAGCTAACGCCCGCAAAAATAAAAATTCATCGTATTGTGAATCACAACAAGCATTCTATTCAAAAGATCGGAAGTATAATCAACGACCGGTTCCTAAACCGAAACTAGAGACGTCTGCAAACCGAAAGTATCCAGTTAACTACAGATGCAACTTCTGCAATATATACGGGCATAGAGCATCGGAATGTAGGAAGAAAAACAAGGAAAATAAAAGCAAACGCCTTGGAGAAATTGCGATGTCTGCAGAAAATCAGAATTCGGTGAAACAAGAAAGGGCCGCATCATGCAGAGATAGTGATTCTAAAGACATTTTTTGTCTAGATAGTGGTGCAACATCACATATGTGTAACAGCAAAAAGCTTTTCCAAGAAATTCACGAGGTAGGTGATATTTATGTTAAATTAGCTGCTAATAAAATAGTTAAAGCTATCGGGAAAGGAACTGTTAAATTTAAAGTTCGCATAGGTTCTAAAACCGAAAGTATCAAACTCGAAAATGTATTGTGTGTGCCTGATTTGAAAAATAATTTAATCTCTGTATCTAAAGTAACTGCAAATAATTATTCAGTAATTTTCAAAGAAAAATGTGCTAGAATAATTAATTCTAATAATGAAACAGTAATTTTAGCTAAACGCGAAAATGATCTTTATTATGTCATGCCAATATTCGAATCTCTATCAATTGCTAAAGAAATAGATCAATGGCATACAAGATTTGGCCATTTAAATGAAAACGATCTTAAAAAACTTCTATTAAATAACATGGTTAGAGGTCTTTCTTTTTCTCAAAATGATTCTCTTTCTACCTGTAAGGTATGCATTCAGGGTAAACAAACCGCAACCCCCCTTCCCAAAGAATCTGAATATAGAAGTACTGAGTTGTTAAATCTAATTCATTCTGATTTGTGTGGTCCCATGAGAGTCGAATCAATAGGCGGATCATTTTATTTCGCAACATTTATCGATGACAAATCTCGATACGTTCATGTTTATTTTCTGAAATCTAAGGAACAAGTTAAAGAAGCTTTTATAAATTTCAAAGCATCTTTTGAAAATAAACTTAACTCCAAAATCAAAATTCTCCGAACGGATAACGGGCTAGAATACTTAGGGAAAGACTTTAATAAATTTCTTAATGACGCGGGAATAAAACACGAAAAGAGCACTCCTTACACACCAGCCCAAAATGGAGTCGCCGAAAGATTAAATCGCACTTTAGTTTCAATGGCGCGATGTTTATTATTACAGTCCAATCTGCCTCATAAATTCTGGGCCGAAGCCGTCAATACGGCTGCTTACATTCGAAATCGCTGTCCTACGCGAGGTTTGAAAGGTCAAACAAAAACACCTTATGAAGTGATGTTTGGCAGAGTGCCAGCTGTCTCTCACTTCAGAACCTTTGGCCAAAAAGCATTTCCATTAAATAAAAGGCCAGGAATAGGCAAATTTGATATTCGGTCTAAAGAATGTATTTTTATTGGCTATTCTGATGAATCAAAAGCGTATAGACTCTGGGATCCTGAGGCACGTAAAGTGATAATAAGCAGAGACGTAAAATTTGTTAATGAGTTTGAAAACTGCTCTAGTTATGACTCAGAACAAGAAATATCTCTGCCTTTCGCTCCGGAAGAGAAAATTATAAACAAACTATGTCGTGATAAATCATCACCTCTGAACGGCAAGGTGTCGCCAACTGACTCTGAATCTGAAAATGAAAGCGAAAGTGATTTAGAAAGCGAATCAGTGTCTCCTATCCTGATTAAAAGGGGGCCTGGTCGACCCAAGAAAATAAAAACAGGTTTGCCCGGAAGGCCTAAAAAGGAATATCAGTATACAGTTGTAAATAAAAATGAACAAATTCAAAATGTTGTTGAGGAAAGCATTAATCCTACGGTGCAAGAGGCATTAAATGGACCATATGCTGAAAATTGGCGTAATGCTATGCTATCAGAATATAATTCCCTTGTTCAAGAAAACGCTTGGAAATTGGTAAATCGACCTGAAAATAAGAAAGTTATTGGTAGTAGATGGGTTCTTAAATTAAAATACAATCACGACGGCACTATCGAAAAATACAAAGCTAGGCTAGTTGCTAAAGGGTGTGCCCAAACCCCTGGTTTTGATTTCACTGAAAACTTTTCCCCTGTTGCTAGATTAAGTTCTATAAGAACAGTTTTAGCCTACGCTGTAGAACACAGTCTGAAAGGTTACCAATTAGATTTTGTAATGGCCTATGTAAATGGAAATTTAGATGAAGAAATCTATATGGAAATCCCCGAAGGTTTTCGCGATGAAACTAATTCAGATAAAGTGTGTCTTTTAAAGCGATCGTTATACGGTCTTAAGCAGTCGGGACGTCAGTGGTACAAAAAGTTAGATGAAAAATTAAAATCCATGAAATTTAAATCTCTTAATTCAGATAATTGTGTTTATATTAAAAAGTCGTCTAGCAGTGAAACAATTATAATTGTATATGTAGACGATCTTATCGTTTTTACCGATTCTAAGCAAACGTATGAAAGAATTCGCGATAGTTTAGCTTCTGCTTTTAAAGTGAAAGACTTAGGAAAATTACATTATTGTTTAGGCATAGAATTTTTCCAAAATGAGAATTCAATTAAAATTTCTCAAAAGAAATACATTGACGATATTTTAAATCGGTACAATATGCAAAATGCTAAATCCGTAGCTTCACCTATAGATCACTGCAAAAAATTATCAAAGGAGATGAGTCCAAAAAACGAAAACGAAATCGCTGACATGAAAAATGTTCCATTCAGAAATCTGATAGGATCACTTATGTACCTTTCAGTAGCTACTAGGCCAGATATCACATACGCCGTGAATTTCTTAAGTCAATTTAACAACAACCCAGGAAAAGAACATTGGCATGCTGCGAAAAGAATACTTCGATACCTAAAGGGGACCCAAGATCAAGGACTAATTTATACAAAAACAGGAAAACCACTCATCGCCTTTGTGGATGCAGATTGGGCATCAGATGTCAATGATCGAAAATCTCACACAGGTTTTGTATGTATACTAAGTGGTTCTGCCATAACCTGGGAATCACGAAAACAACATAGTGTAGCTCTATCTTCAACGGAGGCGGAATATATGGCTCTGTCTGAAGCCGCCAAAGAAACCGTCTATCTGCGCCGTTTCCTGAAAGAGCTGGGTTACAGCATAGAAAGTCCAACAACAATATACTGCGACAATCAAGGAGCTCAGAAAATTACAAAGAACTCAGTGTTTCACTCACGTACAAAGCACATAGACATTCGCCATCATTTTGTGCGTGAAGTATATGAACGCGGCGAACTGGATGTGCAGTACATACCTACCAGTGAAATGGGAGCTGATATGTTAACCAAACCCCTGACACCTGTTAAACATCAGAACTGCTGTACAATTATAGGACTGAATACTGTCTAATATGTATTTTGTTTTACTTTCAGGAACAGGAGAATCAACGTCGAAAGGGGGTATGTTGGCACCCGCCGTTGATTCCCCTGGCGCATGCGCATAATAAGCAAGCTCTCTGCTGCGTAATATTTTTTTCTGAGTGAGTTAACCAAAGTCTGTGGTGAGTATCGGATGCACGCGATAAGCGAAGTACTGTGTAATTCATGTATCTTACTTATGTTTCTACGTCTTCAAAGCTTAAATAAATGTTTGTCCTGTAGATGGAAGTCGTCATTTTTATTCTACACTAATGATTACAAATTACTACTTTCTCACTCTACTAATGATTACAAATGACTATAGTTTTCTTCTGATGTGGTTGTCTCGAGGATATTAAACTCAATCGCAATATTTATTTGTGATCTCAGAAATAAAGCTTTCTTTCAGAGGAAACTCTTCTCGACAGAGATCGACGCAGAAAATTGTATACCAAGACAGGATTCATTATAGATATTCGTACGAACATATTATACGTAAATTGGATAGAATTGTAAAAGATTTTCAATTCTACTCGGCAGAATGCGATATTTAAAATTTAAATGCCTATCATTTTTGTTTTAATTTAGTTCAGATTATATATATATATGTGTGTAAGATATAACAAAATACGATAGCTGCTTTAAAAAATGATTGGGGACCTCAAAATTAACATTCTAAATTTAGTGCTTTCCCCGTAAATTCATCTGTTCTCCCAAATTCAAGATCTTTCTATGTTATATAACGCTACTTGAAAAGGGAAACAAAAACTAAACTTAACCAATCACAAATTAGATGTACTTATACATCAGATTTGGTATAAATACTGCTTCGCGAAGCAATTACGTCATTCTTCATTCCTTTCCCTAACTTCCGCCTCTGCTAACGTATCCTCGATGCCCTGCTTGTCCGCCTAAAATGATGTCGCCCCGTTAAGCTGTGTATAACAAGACATTATCGTAATTATTTATGATTAAAGATGATAACCGTCTACGAGGAATTATTCTAGTGTGCCTGGAAATCTGGAAATAAAGATGATAGATCGCTGAACTTGGTTTGGTATCGATATCTCTTTCCTCACGTCCCTCCACTCTGCCATGACGACTGCAAGCTGATTCCTCTTAATTAAATCATCATCATCATAAATATATATATTACAAAAACTACTTTTGAGCTAGAAATGTAGTTGAGACAATGCACGCTTTTTATGGATTACATACTTTGAGATATGACGCGTTTTCTGTGTTTTATTCATGTTCATATGTATATTCATTTCTTAATGTGGAAACTCCGATGACTGATGGGAAATCTCCGATGGCGCCATTAGAGGTGGCGCTGTGACAGACAGCTACGACACCATCGCTGTTCCAGACAGTTGGCAGAGAGATGAAAGGATTCCACTGGAATGGTATTGTATTAAGACTTTGAGACTTTCATCGTTGAGCAGCTAATGTTTTATTGTAAAGATAGCTGTTATTAATAATATAATGATGCAGTTATTGGCATAAATCTTCAAGTGTTTTGTAAATATCGTCAATAAAGTGTTCGTGTCTAAAGGATTGGAGCTGATGATTCAAGACAACGCCGGCGATTCAGAACCAGACCTATCAGGTAAACATTCATTTATTTATTAAATTGCGAGTTACTAGTTTCCTGATGGGACAAAGCCATCTGCTATATTATAATTAGTTTAAGATATAAAGATTTATTTTATCTGGCGCCTTTAACGTGACGCCCGTTCCTAGAAAATATTTGATTTATTATTAAATAGAAGATAAGAAAGAAGCAATAAAAATGTCACTCGACGTAACTGAAATCGAAAAATTAAGAAAAAAACGAACTGTTACAAGAAGTTCTATTACGAGACTGATTAATAAAATAAACAACACTTTAAATGATGCGAATAGTACTATAACTTTAAATTGGTTAGAAGAACAGAAAGCACAGTTAATTGATAAAGAAACAAAACTTACAGTACTTGACGAAAAAATAGAAAACGAAATAACTGATTTAGGGAAATTAGAAGAAGAAGTTGAAGCTAATCAAGAATATCGGGAGAATATAATTTCAATTCAAACAAAAATAAATTGTTTCATAAGAGATTTGCTAAAAACAAAGGATAGTACTAATACTGAACAACGAGAATATTCACATCACGGAGAATTGAATCAGCGGAGATCCTCAAATGCAACTATACACGCTACACCAGAAAACAGAATTCCTGTTAAATTGCCAAAAATAAACATCGAAAAATTTGATGGCAATTCGGAAAACTGGCAAGAATTCTGGAGTCAGTTTAAATCAGCGATTCACGAAAGCGAAAGCTTAAACAAAATTCAGAAATTCACCTATCTAAAGAGTTTACTGAAAGATACGGCTCAAATTGCTATACAGGGACTGTCAATTTCGGAACAGAATTATGATACTGCCGTTACAATTTTAGAAGATAGATTTGGTAGAAAAGAACTTTTGATCCGATCCCATATAAACAAGTTTTTAAATTTATCTCCTGTGCGAAATGTTTCGAATCTCAGAGATCTGCGTCATCTGTACGACACTTGTGAAATCCAAATTCGCAGTTTAAAATCTTTGGGTATTGAACTGGAAAGTTATGGCAATTTATTATTTCCCATAATAACTAGACTAATTCCGGATTCTATAATGTTAAATTATAATAGGGATTATAAAGACGAAACCGAATCTTGGGATGTTGGTAAATTGTTAAACTATTTAAAAGAGGAGGTAGTAACGAGAGAAAAAACTTTATCGTTTCGAAAAGGGGAATCGGACGAAATTTATAATAATAAAACATTTGTTAGAGAAAAGGAACGCGATAGAGATAATTCATTTAAAGGGGGTTTTAAGAAAAATAAAACGCCAACTGCCGCCTTATTAAACACCAGTATTGATAGTCAAAAGTGTTTATTTTGTAAAGAAAATCACGAAATAGAAAAATGTTCGAAACCTGTTAACGAAAGAAAAGATATTTTAAAAAAAGAAGGCAGGTGTTGGAATTGTTTAAAGAAAAACCATATAGTAAAAGACTGTAAATTTAAAAGTAGATGCAAATTATGTTCGCGAAAACATCATACCGCTATTTGTGAAACTAGTGAGAATAAAAGTGACATTTCTAATTCAGAAACTGTAGTATCATCTATACAAAATAAGAACTTGGGTAAGGAAATATATCTGCAAACCGCAAGTGTTTTAGCTCTGGGTGAAAGTAATAAATTAGTCATTCGAGTGCTGTTTGACCTTGGATCACAGCGCTCTTTCGTAGTCAGTAGCGTTGCAAAGAAATTGAAGTTGAAATGCGTGGGAGAAGAGAATATTACGATTCATTCCTTTGGTTCTAATACATCGAAGAGTGAAAAGCGCAGACGATATAAAATTGTTTTGAGAAATCCGCAGACGAGACATAACAGCATTTCGATCGAAGTTTTAGAAGCAGAAAAAATAAGTGAGGGTTTAATTGGGATTCCCAGTCAGGAAGTAAAGCGTTATTTTCATGAAAATAAATTACAACTCGCGGATAGGACATATGGAAATTCACATTATTATAAATTGTCTCTCTTAATTGGGAGCGATTATTATTGGAAAATGGTTTCGGGAAAAACACGTAGACTGTCAGACTCACTTGTTGCGTCGGAAACAATGTTTGGATGGACTGTAAATGGGGTTAATAAACCAAATGAAATGATAGCTCAGCAGTCATTTATTAACGTTTTGAAATGTGTTACAAATCAAGAAAATTTCGAAAAAGATAAAGAAATTAACACTGTTTTAAAAAACTTTTGGGATTTAGAGTCAATGGGTATCACTCAGGAAAAAGAACAAAATGATATTGAAAATAAAATTTTAAAGAATTTTAATGAAACAATTCAACTTGTTGGAAATAGATATGAAGTGCGCTTACCGTGGAATGATAGAACTGATGAATTGAAGGATAATTATGGTTTGGCGTTTAAAAGGCTAAATAGTTTAACGCGTAAATTTAAAGGGGCACCCGAGACTTACCAGAAATATAAACAGGTGCTAGATAATTATCTCGAAATGGGAATAGCTGAAACAATAGATACGGAGGCGGGTTCTAAATTATATTACATGCCACATCAAGCAGTAATACGTGAAGATAAGACTACCACAAAATTTCGAGTTGTTTTTGATGCGTCATCTCATTTGAATGATTCTATCTCTTTGAACGATTGTTTGCATTCTGGGCCAAATTTAAATCCCGATTTGTTAATGATTTTACTTCGTTTTAGATTAAATAAGATAGCTTTCAGTGGCGATATAGAACAAGCCTTTCTTCAAATTAGCCTTAATCGGGAAGATAGGGACGCTGTTAGATTTTTATGGATTAATGATCTTCCAGTTTCAAACCAGGATTTTAATCTGAAAATTTTGAGAATGACTAGAGTACTCTTTGGTGCAAAACCAAGCCCTTTCTTGTTATCTGCAACAATTAAATACCACATTAATAAATATAAAACAGAATTTCCAGAAATATTTAATGTTTTAAACGATTGTTTGTACGTCGATGATTTAATAGCTGGAGTAGATAACGTAAACGAAGGATTAGAAATTTATGCAGGAGTAAAAGAAATTTTAAACGAGGCTAGTTTTAATATGCGGAAATGGTCGACAAATTCTATTGATCTTCAAAATCATTTCAACTCAAATGAGAATCCTGAATATCGAAGCCCTATAGAATCTAAAGTCTTAGGATATAAATGGAATACAAAGGAGGATAATTTAAGGGTAGAATTTCAAGGTATTTTAAATCAAAATCGGAAAACAAATGAATGCATAACTAAAAGGGAAGCGTTACAGTTAATAAGTCGTATTTATGATCCATTAGGCTATTTGAATCCATTCACAGTGATAGGAAGAATTCTTATGCAAGAAATTTGGAAGACTGGCTTAAACTGGGATGATAAATTAAATAAAGAACTTAATAAAAAATGGATTAATTGGTGTAGGCGGATTGAAACCTTGGAACATTTTAAGTTGCCTAGACATTTATTTAGAGATAATTCTAAACTTCAGATATACAATATTCAACTTCATTGTTTCACTGATGCTAGTGGAAAGGCGTTTGGATCTGTAATTTACGTTAGATACCAAACAAATAATCAGCAAGTGTTCACAAACTTTGTCATTGCTAAAGTTCGAGTAGCACCCTTGAAAAGAGTAACTTTACCACGTTTAGAACTCCTAGCTGCAGTTATTGGAACAAGACTGAGTAACTACGTGGTGAATAATGTATTCAAGAACTTAGACATCAGTGTACGATTTTGGACAGACTCCAAGGTGGTTTTACATTGGATTAGAGGAAATGCCTATTCATGGAAGCCATTTGTTCAAAATAGAGTTCGTGAAATTCAAGAGAAAACAAATGTAGATCAATGGTCACATTGTCCTGGTGTTGATAATCCTGCAGATTTACAAACAAGAGGAAAAACTTCAGAATTGTTATTTAAAGGTGGAGATTGGCTGCAGGGTCCAAAATGGCTGAGACAAGAGGAAACTACTTGGCCAGAAGAAGATACAACATATGAAATTGATGCTGTAGAAGAAGAGAGAAGATCCTCATTGGAGAAAGATGAAACGGTCCAAGCCAGCTGTGTAGTAAATTTGAAGCAAGACCTTTTGGACATAGAGAAATATAGCAAATTATCCAGATTATTACGAATAACAGCCTGGATTTTTAGATTTATTAACAATACGAAAACTTCTACAAAGAATTTGAAACCACTTGAAGCAGAAGAAATACTATTATCTGAGAAATATTGGATTAAAAGAACTCAAGATGCTCATTTTCCAGAAGAAATAGAATGCTTGCAGAAAAAGAAACTAATTTCTAGTAAATCTAGGATTGCGAATTTTAATCCATTTTTGGATGAAGATGGAATAATGAGAATAGGCGGAAGACTTCAGAACTCAAATTTGACCTTTGCAGAAGTTCATCCTATTATTTTGCCTAATTCGAATCATTTTTCGGACTTGCAGATCAAATATGCTCATGAGAAACTGGCTCATGCTGGAATTGCTGAAACCCTTGCTCAGCTTAGAGAAAAAATGTGGATTCTCAGAGGAAGACAAAGGGTGAAAAGTATTTTGCAGAACTGTTTCATTTGTCAACGTTTGAGAGCAAAGCCTTACTCTCAAAATGTGTCTCCTCTACCTCCAGACAGAATCAGAGAAGCTTTACCATTTGAAGTTTGCGGCATAGACTTTCTAGGACCACTATATACAAAAAATGAGAAAAAGGTGTATGTTGCATTGTTTACTTGTGCCGTAATACGAGCTGTGCACCTTGAACTTGTGAATGACTTATCTGCTGCAGAATTTATGCTAGCGTTAAGAAGATTTATTTCAAGACGTGGAATTTGTAAAATTATTTACTCGGACAACGCTAAAACATTCAAAAGAACAGATAAAGACATTCAAAAAATGTTTAACTTAATAAAGGATAGAGATGTCCAGGATTTTTTTAGTGAAAACAGGATCCAGTGGAAATTTATAGTCGAGAGAGCAGCTTGGTGGGGAGGTTTCTGGGAGAGGCTTGTCCGATCTATTAAGACCTGTCTCAAAAAGATCCTTTGGAGAGCTTGTTTACAGTACCAAGAACTTGAAACAACTTTAACTGAAGTGGAAGCCATCATCAACTCCCGACCGATGACTTATGTTTATAGTGAAACAAATGAGCCGAGTCCATTATGTCCAGGACATTTTCTAATTGGAAAAAGAATAACCGCTTTACCACCTGAAAAGATATTTGCAATGTCTTCTACGAAGTCAGACCTGGAAAAGAGATATAAATATAGATTGAACTTGTTGAACAATTTTTGGAAGAAATGGAAACTGCTATATTTAATGGATTTGAAATCTGCTCATAAATGTGCTACGAGCAATTTGCCCCAGCAGATCAGCAAAAACACCTTTGTATTGATCCATGATGATAACCAACCAAGACTGTTATGGAAATGTGGCTTAGTAACCGAGACACATACAGGCCGTGATGGCAGCATCCGAGCTTGCACTGTGAGATTACACAATGGGACGTTCTTAAAAAGAGCTGTACAACATCTGTATCCCCTGGAACTTGATTTTGAAGATAAAAGACAATCTTGTCTTTCTGGGCCGGAGGATGTGGAAACTCCGATGACTGATGGGAAATCTCCGATGGCGCCATTAGAGGTGGCGCTGTGACAGACAGCTACGACACCATCGCTGTTCCAGACAGTTGGCAGAGAGATGAAAGGATTCCACCGGAATGGTATTGTATTAAGACTTTGAGACTTTCATCGTTGAGCAGCTAATGTTTTATTGTAAAGATAGCTGTTATTAATAATATAATGATGCAGTTATTGGCATAAATCTTCAAGTGTTTTGTAAATATCGTCAATAAAGTGTTCGTGTCTAAAGGATTGGAGCTGATGATTCAAGACAACGCCGGCGATTCAGAACCAGACCTATCAGGTAAACATTCATTTATTTATTAAATTGCGAGTTACTAGTTTCCTGATGGGACAAAGCCATCTGCTATATTATAATTAGTTTAAGATATAAAGATTTATTTTACTTAATTTCCCATGAGAAAGTAAGCGACGTTCACTCCATTATGAATGTGCTCTAATAGGCAAAACGTTGGTGACCATTGGCTTAAAATAATTTTGTTTAGTAATGGATCTGTTACGACTCTGTTAATTGATGCATACTGCCCACGTACTCTTGGAAGTCTTTTTATTGGTCATTTACGTTCATGGTAGCAGCATATCGTTCAAGTTACAAATTTTGCAAACATGAGGGATGCAGAAATAGTCAGTTTCATAAAAGATTACTTTTACACGCATTTTTCTTAATCTTCCAAGTAAACAATGCCTTTTACACAATTTTGAAACATACTTATCTTAGAATCATTGCACTTATCTTTTCGGTAGGGCATGTTATTTTTTCTTAGAACTTCATACCAGTTTCAGACGAAAATTTTCTATGGAAGAAAATAGAGCGTTTTATTTACTTGGATGGTGCATTCTTTGTAAGTTTCTTACAGGAACTAGGGAAAAAAACTAGATAACAGGAATGCAAAGAAAACTAAAATCCAAGCAAGACGACCATCTGGAGGTACTGGTCGTTTCATAACTTATAAAATATTTTTGTTGATAGAGGCGTTTATATTTTTTTCATTTCTTTGTACAAAGTAAAGGAAGTATTGTTATCGCGAAAAATTTCAGATGTCATGTTTCAACAGAGATATTAATTTTGACGTTTTCGAATCCATTTTGACTATTTTTTTGCGTGATGCGTGTACGTTTGAAAAAAGTAAAATGGATTCAAAAGGGAATATTTGTATGTACGTACGTACGTATGTATATATGTATATATATCGCATAACTTAAAAAAGATTAGCCGTAGAACGTTGAAATTTTGTATATGAAACTGCTACAACATCTAGTTGTGCGCCTTCCTTTTTTATTGCAATCGACATTGCGGAAACTGTGTATATAATATGTTGCGTGAAAGTAATTTGAAAATTTACATTTTTAATAAAAACATTTTGTGATATTTTTTATATGTATATATCCAACGTCTTACCTGGCCTTTACTTTCTCAGTCGTAGTTATGTAGTTCCAATTACAGAACAAGAACTCTGTCGACTTCGAGGGTAAACTATAAAGTTCCTCATCATCAGAGCAGATTTCTTTGCTTCTGATGAAAAGGAATCTGTACCTGTTTGCCCTCGAAATCGAATGAGTTTTTGGCTAAATCTAAGGCAAACAGGAAGTTGTTGCTTTGCTAATCCTATATTTTTATTTGGTAAAGTCTTATACTTGTTATAAAAAAATAAAATTAGAAGTTGGACCTCTTAACGACAAAAATTGATCAAAATATTTCATTTCAAAATTTTCAATTTTTTATGTCATTTTCCAACTTGTTTTGATCCATGACCTTTCAACTTGTCTTAACCTGTCATATTGAGGGATTATCTAATTAAATTAAAATACTTTGAGGAAATACGTTTAAATGAAGTGTAGCAGAAAACGTGTATAATTTAGTAGGCTGTACAAGGAAATCATGTGGTGTCCACATCAGATTTTTAACATGAAATGTTTTTAATTTAACATAAATAAAAATTTATTTAACTGATTCTGCGTTAAAGCAGACATGTTGAATATTTAGGCAAATAAAAAACTGTATCATTCTTCTGTTTACGTTTCAACAGTTGTTTACACTCTACTTAAGAAATGTAGCTGTTACAAACCTCCGTTCAAACGTTCTGGTGAAAAACATGCCATTTCATTCTGACTAATTAAATCTTTTCTTTTTCAATTAGATCTTTCAAAGTCTTCACGTTGCATTTACAATGGAGTTATGCCATAACACTCCTATTGTTTTATATTGTTCTTTTGGACATCTAATTTTAACCGATTTTACGTTCTGCATCTTGAATTTCTGCATATCAATTCTAAAATTAATATAAATTCTAAAATAATAATTAAATCTTAACTGTTAAGCTTAAAATTGTTTCAGATATTAAACTGGAATCTAAAAGTGAATATCAGGTTGAATTTATCGCTACTGTTCTCCTCTATATAAATGAAAATTTTGCTTTTTTTATATCTATAAGCCTTTTTGACACAAATTTTGAAAAAAATGGATAAAATTCTTCCGTTTTTTAGGGGAATTATAATTTGGTCTAAAGGAAGCGACAATACCAAATGCAGCTATCCGAATTTTTATATTATCTCGCTAGACCGAAGGTGAGTTCCGACATCGGATGCTTGGAATTTTATTATACTTACTAGTTTTAGTTTGATCAGCAACAATTAAAGGTCACAGATAGCATCACGGTGAACTGAGAAATTGTTATGACCATCATCATAATACTCTTGATATCGCTGTAGGATATGAGCCTTCCATCTTTCTCTTCATACCATCAGCCCACCAGCTGCCAAGCGGAAAAGTCACTCAACGCTGGTTCCAACCTGGACGCCTATTCTACGCTCCGAGAGTCGGCAGCACTTTGTGGCCCGCCAGATGTGGCTGCTAGAGATCTGATCGACATCCCATATTTTGTGAGTACGGAAGTCGTCGGAAGCGGGGGGAAAAGTGTTGCCTCGTCGTCAATCAGGCTTGTGCAGTTGACATCCTAAGTAGACAATGGCTTTGTATGTGTTTTCGCCGCTAATTTTTTCGTATTTAAACGAAGAATACGGTAGCAGATCTCTGAATCAGCGAATTTATAGAAAACATATTGATGCTTTTGCTCTGGCAGAAGATGTTTTCATCGCGTATTTCAGATTGCCAAAATTAATAGTTATTTTAATTTGAGATGAACTGAGATAGTATTTGGAGCCACATACAGAAAACAAGAACGCAATTTCTACTGAAAGAAAGAGTATTTATACTTTTCCTGAAAATTTAGATATACAGGGTGTTTATAAAGTCCCGGACCCATTTTGATGTTTAATAACTCATAAAATAATGAAGATATAAACAAAGTTATGGCATTTATTGATGGAATAACTTATATATTTTCCTTTTCAGGTTTGAATATCTTTACTTTTGTAAATATCGTTTGCGCGTGTGGTTAATTTCAGATACTTTCGTACGTGGACTACTGCACGAGCGAGTCACTGGGCCTTTCTTTTTTACAGAAAAGACGTTCTCATCAGTCGTATACTGAGACATGTTGGAAAACTTCGTATTTCCACAACTAGAAGAGCTTCAGCCACATGTCTTTTTACAACAAGATGGTGCACCACCTCATTGGGATACCATCGTTCGCAGTTCTTTGAATGACCATTTTACAGGAAGATGGATTGGGCGAGAAGGTCCAATTCCTTGGCCACCCAGATCACCTGATATAACGCCGCTGGACTTTTTCCGTTGGGGATTTGTAACGGACAACATTTACAGGAGGAGAGTGTCGAACATTGATGATCTAAAAGCCAGAATTAGAACCGCAATAGCCTCTGTGGATGCCGACATGCTTGCCGGTACCTGGCGTGAAATTAAATATCGACTTGATATTCTCCGTGCGACGAAGGAGGCACACATGGAAGTTCATTGGCAAGGGTTATGAAACTTTTTGAGTCTATCTAACCATTTATGTTATTAATTTTAATCTATCTTTATTATTTTATGAGTTATTAAACATCAAAATGGGTCAGTGACTTTATAAACACCCTGTAAATTGTAATTATATAGTTTAAATATGTAGATGATAATAAGTATTTATCTAGCACATAATCCTTCTTCAGTTAATAATAATATAGACATCCGAGAAGCGGCTACTCGATTTATGTTCAGCAAGAATTAAATTTATTTTAAAATATAACAGTCGAATACCTTACGAACAATAATGTGAACACAATAAGGAATGTCACTCATTATTACGGGAAATTCACACTACTGTAAAATAAAAATGGAAAAAAATATATAAAACTATGAACTAGTTTTATAACATAAATTTTAAAAATAATTTTTAACCCAAAGTGCCTTAGCCCAGAAGAGCTATTAATTTCGTTTTGGCATTTTGTCACTGTAAATGGCGTTTCACTTTTTAAATTATTGCCACCAAATATTATCGCACTGTATTATATTAAAAAAATTAAATAATGAAGAATTTGCGTAAATGTATGAATGTTTCTCGCATTATGATAAAACAACGGTACCTAGAACCATCAAATTTTGAATAACGTAATCTTCTATCCGAATATAGGCGTCCGGAAGCCCAAATTTGGAAATGAGAATTTGTTTTATTATCTATTTCATAATTTGTAAAGCATTTACGAATTTTTGATTAAGAAACTCAACGATTTCAAAGCAGGCAATGGCAACACTGTACGGGAAAAAAAAAGAGAGAGGGAAAAAACATTTTCATCTCTAGCCCTCGAGATTGTCTATCGGAAATTCTAAAGATATGCTTTTAAATTATATAATATTGCTGTTGAATTGAATTTTTTGGTTTAAGTACGAAGAACACGTTATTTAATAAATAAAGGTAACACGCAAAACATTAAAGAAATTTTGGGTGTAATATAAAACCTGAAGGCTTTTAGATTTTTTTTTAATGTGTGTGTGTGTGTGTGTGTAATTTTATTACGATTTAAAACTGATTTTTAAGGGAGGACTTTCTGAGGGAAACAGGCTCGTATGCACGTTACACATGGGGAAAGCCACGAAAACGCCGATGCGGTCAGCTCGTTCGCGGGATCTGAGCCTCGGACCGAGCAACCTGCGTTCAGCGACTCTATCCCTCGGCCGCTGGTTTTCTTATTAGCAGACTTACAATAATAAGTCTGCTAATAAGAAAACCAGCGGCCGAGGGGTAGAGTTATAAACTAACAATGCTATAAGACTGAGAGTTTCTTCATGAAATGGTACTTTTGTAATCTATTAGGATTAAAAAAAATTGTTTCTACTAAGCTTCGAATCCCGGTGAGGCCATTGTTCATTTCTTCCCGATTCCTGCTTCAAAAAAATCCTAGGGACTCTTCAAATGTTTAAAATCATGTCTATTATTTCTTCCATATAACAAAGTTCTTTAATTCAATGTCTAAGGATTAAATAACTTATATGTTTTATTTTTTAAGTCTGTAAGGTTTTAGTTAAACTAACAAAGTTTTATTTTAATTTATACTTTACTATCTGTTCTCATTTCAACTTCCCGTTAGAAGAAGCGCGCGTTTTCAGCTTTATGCTAATTTGAAGTGGAGCCAAGGAGTATTTAAACCGGAGGTAGAAACCTCCCAGTGTGAGAGAGCTTTTTAGTCTCAGACCACGGTCACGCTATTCGACGTTCTCCTGACTAGCTAGCATTTAAATTCTAAGCCATAGTGCTTTTACGTGATTGCTTATTGAAGTAATTCCAAGTGCGTCAGTATTAGTTAAATCTTGCTACGCACCATTTAGTTTAGAGGCCAACCTCGCGTTATAGCTCTGTGAGCAACGACTAATTTAATTTCTATTTAGTTTTAGTTTAAATTTGATTGTTCATTTTAGACCCAAGTGCGGTCTCTACTGTCTGTATCCCTCCCGAGTTGGGAAGTGGTTTGTAAATAATAGTGATTTAATAAAAGAGGATTTTAAATCCCTTTCAAGTGCAGTTCTTCTACCACTTAATCACAGCATTCTACCACAGAACGTCGCTGCATTCAGCTCCCTGTTCCAGATCAGGATTTAAGGAGTTCAAGAAGATGTTTGCCAAGAATATGCACCGAACACTCAGTCCTGACAAGTCTTTACAGCTAACACTCTACTTAAGAAATTAATTTAAGTATATGAATACATAATTTAATCTCCTTCTATAGGCTTTTTAAATCAAGAAATAAATTTTTAAAGACTATAAATTATTATTGATACATTTTGAAATTTTCATTGTTAACATACCCAATAATATTCTCCAATAAACAGAGCAGAAGTTAAGATATAGATAAATATATAAGACCTTTTCTTCTAGTAATTTAACAAATTTATCTAAACAATAGAAAAACTGATACTTTTATTCTCAGAGCAAAACTGCTGATTTTTGGAGGATCAATTAATTTAAAATACTAATTCATTTATTTACAACCGTTATTGCTTCATTAAGTTGCATTCAATTATTAGTACAATTTTGTATTAATTTTGGACGGAAATTCTTTCAAAAATTCCACCTTACATATATTTTTAAACTGTGCCATCGATTAGAAAAAACGTGATGTGGGCATCACGTGACTTCCTTGTATTTCCTATTAAATTATACACACTCTTTTTTCTGAGCTTCACTTAAACTTATTTCCTCGAATTGCATTAGTGATATATTTCTCATTCAATCAACTCAGTTCTCACTTCGCCACAAGGCAGCAAATACATAAAAATTCATAATACTGTCATTAAAAATTTTAAATAACAGGAAAACCTAAAACACCAAACAGAGTTAAAAACAATTAGAAAAAACACTTTTTACTATTAAAATTGGAATTTCTAGGCAAACACAAGCAATTCGGCCAGCCGACAGGAAGATATAGACTTTTCGCTGCACAAATTTGAAAGTTTACTTTTAGTCTCACTCAACAAAAAAATAATTAAGTTGTTGCACAAACTGACTTAACTCACTATTCTACCAAGAGTTTCACATATGAATAAATGGCGGCTTCGCCAGGCTTAAACATTTAAATTGTTGATAATTCTACAAATATTATTTGAAGATTAACTAAAGGAATAAAATCCTTAACCGGAACATAAAACAACATAATTCAATCACTTTTAAAACAAAAGATGCACAATTTACCAATAAATGAGAATAAAAAAATACAGCCCACCGAGCTGGGTAAGAGGCTTGATCCTTCTGCGGCTAATCGTTTTTGAGTTATACAGAGATATATACGTACAGACATCACAAAAAAAAAACTCCTTCTGAATCTATTTTAAATCCATTTTTCAAACCATTTTGGAAAAAATAGTCATTTATTCTATCCGTACGTACATGTCCAAAGAAAAAAATCTTTTAAATGGATTCGAAAGTGGTCAAAATTGATATTTTCGTTGAAATATGATACCCGAAATATTTCGCGATTACAACAGTTCCTTTACATCATACAAGGAATTAAAAAAAACTCATTCTAAAATATATAATTGACAGGTTTCTTGGTCTAATGATGGTATTCATAAGACACAGGGTTAGGAATACTCCTCCCCCCAAAAAAGAAGTTTTTTTTTTCTCCAGAATATTTTTCTATTACATTTGGTTATTAACTATTTGAATAAATTTAAGAAATAAAAGATTAGAGGTCTGTTATTAGGAATCTGAAGAACATTATTATATAAACATAAGAAGTGGTACATATCGAGAAATGAAACCGAATTTTATCAGCAGTAGTTGAGAATTTTTTTTTTTCCATATCATAATTTTGTTACAGTTTTCAGACTATACATGGATAAAAAATTGACACAGGCTGTTACATAACAAATATAACACAAAGTACAGTAAACACGCTTATGGCAGCCACTTTCCTAAGACTACTGTACTATACGTACATTTTCAGACCATTAAAATGAATTATGTAATGGAAATTCATGAATAAATTACCGTTACTGATTGTGGTCAAACTTGCAGTTCAAATTATTAACAGCAATACGGAAGGTCTTATTATATTATTTCAGTTATTCTACTTATGTTAAGAGATGTAAAAACTTAAAATCCAGCAAAATTTCTCTTAGAGAACCAGCCGCTAATCCAAATAATTTGGTCTTTCATGAGGTGTTTGTCTTACGAAGATGATGTTCAAATACCGATCTTGTTAATGTTTTCAGAAACGCGGATAGCTTTCAGAGGATTCGCCCTAGGCAGGTGGAAAGCTGGAATGGGTTCACTATAGTTTATTTGCTTTGAAGGAGAGTAACTGATTTGATACCGTAAGAAAGCCTCGGCTGATAGCTGAAGCAAAATATTTGCGATAAAGCTTGGAAGAAAAGAAACTCTGAAGGATTTAGAAAGGAATGTAAATACATTCGAATTCATTTGAGCTATTTCTCAGAAGATTATCTTAACAAGCGTCTTAGCTGATAGAATAATCATAAGTGGGGCATAGTTTATTAGGTCATGAACAGGAATAGCACGAAATAAATACTCTAAGCACAAGAATTCCCGTGTTAAGCACTCCTTTAGAGCGTTACAGATACTACCAAAAGAAGACCAGAACTCTCTTGTTTATCGATGTTAATTAATCATTGCAAAAGTCATTTCTGCAAATCTCTTTTTACGCCAAATTCGGGTTAAATAACAAATCGATAAATCCTACTGATGGGAAAGAAAGCACGAAACAAATTCAAAGCCAATATTTAACGATATACGTGAGAAGAATGTATGTTGTTGTTGTTGTTCTTTTCCAGATCTCTCTTGACAACAGAAACGTTTCCCCGTATTACATGATTGTAATGTAGAACGCGTATGATTTTCCGAACATTAGTTCATTAGAAAGTCGAGTTTGTAAACTGAGGTACTTGTTTTCTTTATTGTTTTATGACATGTAGATAAGCTGTTTTGTTAACGTAATACGATATCGCTAAACTGGAATGCAGTTATGAAAATGTTATTTAAAGGACTGGATTTAGTGAAAGTCATTATAAGTTTATGACGCGGCTTATTGACTGCAAACACTTAGTGCTTGCAAGTTTTCGTAACTAAGCCACTGTCTCTCAAACAGCAAACTATTGACACAATTCAAAATTCCGCTGAGTTTTGTGCTGACAATCAACCGGTTCGCCTTTGACTCATAACTTACATTCCACCTGGGACATTCCAGAAATTCTTCTAATTGTCTAACAGACGACTGAAATACGTTTTATTGCACATACCGAGGAGGATAAATTAGAATAGAAGGAAGTACAGTACATCTTTTCACCTATCAGAAAATGGAGCGGGAGTGATTCATGACGCTCGTGTTATCTAATCCGAAACCTTTCCTAAGGCTGAGAAATAAACTTGCATCAATTCTGCTGGGTAAACAGAACTAAAAGCAGTAACTTGATAAATTTATTGTAAGAAAGGCATACTAATTTTTTGGTAGTAATATTTGAACGGAATAAAAATTATTTAGTAATAATTTAACGGAATAAAAATTATACATGCAACTTTTCCACTAATAATTTAATGCACTGTCTTAGGAAGCTAAGTTATTATACAAATTTTTAATAGCGACATATTTATATAACTTACAGTTACTCTAATTTTAGTTTCTATTTGCTAAAAGGTATTAATCCAAAGGGGCAATTCACCCAGAAGGACAATTCATTCCGTTGTGGCATTTTGCGTTGGTTCACAATAAATGTCAGTTCACTTTTCAAATTGCTTCCACCAAATATTAGAGCCCTACATCATATTTAAAGATATTAAATGATGACGAATCTGCATAAATGTATATATGTTTCTCGCACTGTGATAAAACAACGGTTTCTAGAGTCATCAAATTTTGAATAACGTACGTTTCCACCCGAATATGGGCATCTGGAAGCCCAAATTTCGAATCTGGAATTTGTTTTATTATCTGTTTCATATTTTGTCAAACTTTAACGAACTTTTGATTAACAAACTCAATGATTTCAAAGCGAGCAATGGCAACACTGTACGAGGAGCGAATACATTTTTATCTTATCGCGCGAGGCTGTGTATCGGAAATTCTAAAGATATACTCATTTTAAAATTACTTCGCGATATTGCTGTGGAACTAAATTTTATGGTTTAGGTGCGAAGAACATGGTATTTATTAAATAACGGTAACACAGAAAACGCTAAAAAAACGCCGCTTTGGTCGTAATGTACTGTTTTTTCGACAAAAACCCTACTGCACTTAATATAAAAAATTACGTTAATTTTAGAGTAGTTTCTGACTGGTGTTTCAGTTCCACTATGGTTAAAGAAATTACTCATAGGAAATTAAATATGACACATTTTTAAATGGCTGAGTAGTTTAAGATAAATTCTCAATTATTTGCTATAAGTTTATAGCATGTGAATTGCAAATTTTTCAATGTGTCTTGGGAAATTTTACACAGAAATGTTTCAAGAAGAAATAAACAATTTCAGCTTGTAGAGCCATTAGGTTATTTTGAAGCAGGAGACGTGAAAATGCAATGCTTTCGCCAGAACAGACCTCTGGAATACAGGCCGAGTGTGCTCCGGTGCACCACGAAGTACGGAGAAAATACCTTGTAAGTTTTCTAATTTTTCTTTACATAACCAGATTGTTTATTCTTTAGCTTGGATGTTTAATGTATTAAAATAAGAAGAAAAAAAAGAAAAACGTTGTTATTTGATTTTTGAAGTTGAGTTAATAGCTACTGAAGAGTAATTACTTTTAATCTAAATCTGAAAACATTCTCTCCTTTTATTCGCTTCTTCTTAGTACACAGGCTCACAATTAAAAATGAACAAGAAGCACCCCTTAGTAAAATAAATAGTTACCTGTGGTGTAATGATTCATTGGCATGCCTGCAACCATACTTAAGTAAAATAAAATGTAGTAAAAAGACCTATCATAATAATATGATAATATATAACTTCGATGATATATTTACAAGAAAAACATATGTACAATGTGTGTGTATAACAATATAGATATGTAATGATGATGATGTAGAAATGTTGGAAAGCTGATTGCGTAGATGTTGATCTATAATAACAGCACATTTGGCAACCGAGGAAGATTGATTATCTTTATTTCAACTGACATTTGCGACCGCAATTCTCTTTGCACTCTGATCGTGCCTATCCAAGAGTATTTACATGTTTGATATTGTTGGGATAGGAAGAGAGCAACGAGGTAGCATCTTAGCAAGAACAGCGACGTGCACAGTTATCGTATATGTCAGCTTAAGAGAAAGTTTTGGTTTAAGTTCCGAATTAGCTAGGTCATTAGAGTTATACAGGTTATATGATATAGACTGATATATAAAGGACTTAGTCCAGAAAAGTCATCACTATTATTTTTAGAATAGAGAGGAGGAATAACCAAATTAAAAATGAGGAATTCAGGGGATATTGCTAAGTTAAATTATATTTTTGATTTACATGTATACATATAATGTTGTGGAACGAAACATAAGTTGTTGAGTATTCCTTAATTATTCGAGTTTTGACGTTTCAAATTATTACCCCTTGATAAGTCGATCTGAGGCACTGAAACCTGAATAATTAATCTACTTCTAGTTTTAAAGGATTTTAAAAAAAGTTTTAGTTTAAATTTTAATTTTCTAAAAAAGTTTATAATTTTTTTCAACTTTTGGTTATCCTCTTGCTCTGTTCTAAATTTAATAGCTTCTCAGATTTTTCAAATTAAATCATTTTAAATTGTTTAATTATTTTTAAATTCTCTTTTTTGAATTTTTTTCCTCGTAATTTAACCTTTTCTCTTCCTTTTAATTATA
>KK117010.1:157697-182583 GCA_000611955.2 Stegodyphus mimosarum
CCTTATACTGCGCTCCAGCCAATAATAATGTTGACAATTGAGAACGAAAGAAATTAATCAATTAGAATGAAGATGAACTAATTTATTCTGACCTTGGTCTCCGTACCGGACGCTACACATTTTTCTTTCTCTTTTCTTTTCTGTTAATGTCACCCTGTCATTTTTCTGTCACTTTTTATAATTATGTGAAACGTAATTTATGACTATGGAAGCTCTGGTCGCTCTCCTCTATGCTTTGTATTGCTTTATTGCATTTTATTCAACGAATTATACAAAAGACAATGAGGACCTGTGAATATCACTAAAGGCTGTAGTAAAAACGAATTTCACCAGTAGAAGCAGAAACATCATCACACTTCTTTGCATATCTTCTATGTCGCTATCGCCAAATTTTACACACACACACACACACACACACACACACACACACATATATATAGTACTTCTCCTCTCTAATCTAAAAATAGTAATAACTTTTTTTGCTCTGTCATTTCTAGATTAGTCCTATGATATGACTTTTACATAACGATAACGACGTAGGTAATTCGTAACTTAAATCAAAATTTCGGGAACCGAAATCTTTCTCTTAATAAGCTGACGTATTGAAATACTGCTCTATATTGCCACAAAGACTGCTGTTTACTACTTTCCCGTCTTCCGAAAAACTATATAAAAATGTAACTGTTCTAAAAAGGGCACGATTAATGTGGCAAGTATTCGTGAAGTATAAAATTTGAAAAATTTATTACTAACAAATTACTAACTTAATTTGCAAAGGGCCTTTTAAAGTCTCCTTTTATTTGGCTATGTCGCTTTTCAAAGAATCTGTAGCTGTCACTTACCTCATTAATTTTCTGCAGTGTTCCGCAATGCTGTGAGCTTTTATTCAATCATCACTTAAAACTGAAACAAAGGAGCTGAGCTTAAAAATACCCCAGCTTTTCAATACGCAATATCTTTTTTTTCCTTTCTTCATCTAACAAGTATCTGTGTTGCCAACCTGACACTTTCATCTTGTTGGTATTTGACGTCTATATGTTTTACTCTGGAGGTATTTTTCTCCGTTTGTGGTAGTCAGATGTACGATTTGTTATCTTCATAGAGAGTAATAGGCAGATTTTGTTTTAGTCCTAGATCTTTAAGAAAATTTAACAGCCATTGCGCTTCTTGTGCTGTATTAGCTGCTGCAATATACTTTGCTTCAGTTGAAGATAGTGCAATGCAGTTTTGCCGTTTCCTGCTCCATGAAATACAGTTATTTCTTAATTTGATTATGTATCCTCTGATGGATTTTCTTGTTGTTCTGTCATTTGCCCAAACTGCATCTGAATATGCAGTTAGTATAGGTTCTTGAATTTTGTTAAAGATCAACTTAAAGTCTTTAGTTGTATGTAAGTATCGAATGACTTTCTTGACAGTATTTCAATCTATGTTCTTAGGTTTTTCGTTTCTTCTGCTCAGTAGATTGACAGCGCATACTATATCTGGTCTATTTATTGTAGCAATATATAATAATGCCCCTACTGCTTGTCTATATTTTGTATTATCTTCTAGAAGATCATCTTCAGCTTCTAGTTTGCAGTAGTTTGTTTCCATTGGCGTATATGTTGGTTTTTCGTCTTGAAGTCCAAACTTTTGAACTATTTCTTCGATTTTATTCCTTTGGTTTATGGCTAAGGTTCCATATTTAGTTCTTTCGATGTTTATGCCGAGGTAGTAGGTGACTTCTCCTAGGTTTTTGATTTCGAATTTAGCGTTTAATTGTTGGATTGCTTCTATTACATATTCCTCTCTTCCTATAAGCATATCATCTACATATAATATTATATATGTGAATTTTCCATTGATTTTTTTGAAAAACAAGCATGGGTCTTTTTACTTTGTTTAAATTAAATGTTTAGAAGTAATTTTCCAATTTTCAGATTCCAAGCCCTAGCGGTTTGTTTTAAACCATATATAGATTTCTTCAGCTTGCAAACTTTATTTTCATTTCCTGCTTTTGAGTATCCTTCAGGTTGAGTCATGTAAATTTCTTCTTCTAATTCTCCATGAAGGAAAGCTGTTTTGACATCGATATGTCTGACAGACATGTTTTTGTACGAAGCTGCACATAGGAAAGCTCGTAGAGTTGTATATTTTACTACAGGAGCAAAGGTTTCATCGTAATCAGATCCAAATTTCTGGCTAAATCCTTTTGCGACTAATCTGGCTTTGTATTTTTCAATTTTTCCTTCTGCATTAAGCTTGGTTTTGAAAGATCATTTACATCCTGTTGGTTTTCTTCCTTTTGGTAAATCAACTAATTCCCAAGTGTTGTTTCCTTCTAGTGAATTAATTTCTTCTCGAACAGCTGTTAGATATTTTCTTTTTTCATTTTTTTCCAAAGTTTTAATTTCCTTCCAGGTTTTGGGTACGGAGGAGATTGGCTATTTTGCATGAAATCCGTAGCGATCAGGAGGTTTACTTTTTGTGACTGTTCGATCTTCTGACTTCTAAAGGTTCTTCTTTCTGATATTTCTTCATTTTCGGGTTCTTCAATATTTATTTCTTCCTGTTCTGAGCTTTCTTCCTTAGGACTTTCTTCATCCTGGTTTAAAAAGACGCTTACAGGTTCGTTAGTTTCAGTGTCTTCAATAAATCGTACAGATCGACTTATTATGATTTTGTCTTCAGGGACTAAAATTCTGTAGCTTTTACGTCTGCTGTCGTATCCGACGAGTATTCCTTCTATAGCAGTATCATCTAGTTTACCCCTTTTAGATTTATGGATGTAAGCAAAAGCTTTGCACCCAAAAGTCCTCAGATGAGAGAGTTTGGGTTTCTTGTTATTCCATAATTCGTATGGCGTTTTTGCATTTGGTTTTGTAGGCATACGATTCTGTAAATAATTTGCAGTTAGCACTGCTTCTGCCCAGTATCTGTGAGGTTGACCTGAGTCAGCTAAAAGACATCTTGTCATCTCCATCAAAGACCTATTTCTGCGTTCACTGACTCCATTTTGTACTGGACAATACAGTACAGTAAGCTGATGATTTATACCATGTTTTATAAGATATTCTTCAAGTTCCTTACTTGTCTACTCACCACCGTTATCACTTCTTAGCGTTTTTACCTTTCTCCCAAATTTATTGTTTGTAAGAGCAATAAATTGTTTTAATTTAGAAATTACTTCATTTTTTTTTCATTAGGTAAATCATTGTGAACCTGCTGTAATCATCAATAAAAGTTACGAAGTATAGGTATCCACTGACAGATGGTGTTTGTACTGGTCCTAAATTATCAGTGTGAACAAGTTCTAGCGGTTTAGATGCTCTGATTCTTTGGGATGCGGGAAATCAGTTTACATTTTATGCACTGAATGCATTTGGCATCATGTTTGCAATTATCTACTTTAATTCCTTCAGCGAGTTCTTTGTTTACAAGTTGTTTGATCACGTCATCGTTTCTGTGACCAAGGCGTCTGTGCCAAAGTTGAATACAGTTCTCATTTTTGCACCGAATAAAGGCCAACTACGTTACATAAATGTGCTTAGCTTTACGTTAGATAATTGCGTTTAGCTTCGGCTAAGTCTGGTTTAATTAATATTAGATTAGTTTCTTATTTTCTTCTTTTGAGTTAAAGCCCGACCGACTAGAGGCTTTCCTGTAAGCCCGAGAAAGGGTCGACTATTATTATTTAAGTGAGTGAATAAAAGGGTATTTAAACCCTTCTTGAGTCTACGTCTTATTTGTCTGAACTCAGCGATAAGTCGCTACGTAGTTTACTACGTTTTATCATAGGCAAACAGCGAGGAGCGTCACAGATTAATGAAAAAGTAAAAATTTGAAAGAGTTCAGATTTTAAAGCTCACTCAAAAGGGCCCCTTTAAATTTTAATATGTTGAGTAGTAAAGATTACCGACAGAGATGGCCTAGGCTGAATAGCGGAACATTTTATAGGATATCAAATGAATATATATTTAAAGTAACGTGGGAGAGTTATGTACCTTTTATATATTTAAAAAGTGGAAGTATCTAATGTTATAAAAATATTTAATGTTTTTAATCACATATATCATGAATTAAATGCATTTTTATTCAAATCAATCAGGTTAAAAAGTAAATAATTATAAGAAGAACTGCATCTGTTGTTCTTCAGTAGTTTAATTTGTTAATTAATAACAAACAAATTAAATATGAAAGAATAATTTCTTGCGTTTTTCCGAATGAAACAGACTCCAATGAAAAGTGAAACAATGAAAAATCGCTTTTTAATTTTAATAGTCCTTTTGGACTAATAAGTTAAAAGTAAGGAAAATTAACTTCAAAATGATAACCTAAATGATGCGATGTAAGTTGCATTAATCTCGAAGCAAATAAACTCAATTATTCTCCAAGATGAAGGGAATGGATATGACGTTTTTTCGCTACCCATCCTGCAATGAAAGTTTATCGTGTTTGTGACAATGATGTCCAATTTCTATTTGGAATTTTCAGATGAGCAATTCATTCTTTATTACGATGTCACTATTTTCTGAATACGAAAATGATATTTTTGATATAGTTTTTGACTATAACTTTCTCTGAAATCAGACAGCCATCTTCTTATTTGTCTTTCGTATTTGTGTTTTCATGAACTTTATGCTTTAGGTAAGCACTTTTAAAATGAAAATCCAGACATTTCAGGAATATAATTATTGAAAATATAAAAACAATTATTTACTTCTTTTTATAAAATTTGATAAATCGCAACATAATTCAGGATAAGACCCAGGCTGCATTTATCTCTGAACTGTAGATGTATACATTTTGTCACTCAGAGTTTTCACATAATACATGTAAGCTTCTGTCAGTTTACAGGAAACTTTGTACTTCCCAGCAATAATTTTAAATAATTCCAAAAAGTCGGAGTCTTACTTATGAAGGAATATTCGCTTAACATGAAAACGGTATCTAAAAGCCATTTGAGAATGAAATTCAAGAGATACGGCGTTTTTCCTGTACTCAGGACTCCCTGTGACGTCAGACATCCAGACTTGACGGCTGTTGTATGTCTCAGTTTCCAAATGCACAAATATTTTCACTTTAGAGACCTTGCCGCGTATCTTCTCATTTGGAAGCACGCCCTGCTAGCAATCAGAAGGTTCGGAATTCGGATCTCGGAAAGGGCATCGCTGATTTTTCGTTTTTGCTGCTCCGAAAATTCTAATCAGACTCTACTTCCAAAACTATTCTGCGCAAATTTAAGGTGCAAAAGACCAGCAGGTGACCTCTGTATGTGTAATGTTATGTTTCTTTCTCTTAATAAAATTGTTGTTGTTTTACCCTGTTTAACATGTATGAAATATCTCCAACGATTGATTATTGTTATACTTTAAGTAAATTAATCATATATATTAAAATATCTTCAGAATTAATTTCTTTTGTGTACTTTAATTATTTTTAATATAAATTCAATTTATGATTTCACTAATCTGCCAGCTAATGGATATATTAGCAAGTTTCTTTTCAAAACTACAGCCAGTTAAACATCCCGTTTTAGCCAACAGGTAGCAATACATTGTTTTGCTGTAACAAATTGTCCGTTTACTTATAAATTAAAGTTATTGATATATTTATTATATTACTTATATATTAAAATTTGATAAGCAGATCATGCATAATTTGCACCTTCCAAAGACGGCACCTTTTACTTCATATGCGAGCAGTACATTGGAAATCGATGAACTGTTTCACACGTGGAGGTAAAGAAGCTCTATAAATAGAAAAGGAACAATGCATAATTTTAATATTAATGATACAATAAACTTTGATCTTAACCGGATAACTTTGTAATCCTTAACCGAATAAAAGTGAATTACCTTAAAATTTTTATCTAATGTAATTAATGAAAACTTCTGAAAATATTTCATTCAAATTAAACCGTTCTGAGCAAACTGTTTTGTGAAAAGTATAGCATTTAATTCCGTTCAGAATGAAATGTTGTTGAATGAATGAATGTATTCTTTTCAAATACTTGTCACTCTGAAATATTGTAGAAAAAGAAAATATATACATTTATATACATATTTACGATGTAATTACAAAATATTTACATCTGATCGTGTCAAAACCCATTGATCTTAATGGTAAATAACCGAATGTTTTGGTCACGACGCAGGGATCCCAGTGCTTCAAAGCAGTGCATAGGAAAAACCGGTCAGGAGCCTCTCCTTCTTACTTCTTACCTCCATAGTTTCACAGTTCTGTCATCTAAAGAATAAATATACCATACGGTAAAGGCTCGAATCGTTTTTCATTTTTCGTTCTTGCGGCAAAGAGCATAACAAAACTAAACTTTCAAATAGAATATACGTACTGCTTTTTAGTTTCGGAATAAAATTTATAGGAATAATCTTAGATAAAAATATGAATTTTACACCATATATTCTAAAATCTTGCTTTATTCTTCTTTAACAGAATTTAAATTCTTTTCTAATATTACGATACGGATTTTAATACAAAATTTCATTTTGAAATATTCTGAGAATAATACGATGACAAGAACGAGCAAGTTTTCATTGATTTCAAATACAATTTTTTATTATGCATTTAGTTTTAAGAAAACAGAAATTATTAATTAAGAAAAATTCATCTTGTGAGTAAAAAAAAATTAAAACTACTAGTAATTGGCTGTTGCAATAGTGAAAACAATGTAAAAACGTTGACAAAACACATCATGTTTATACTTCAATAATATTTGTCATCTAAATTTCTCTTTCAAAATTTTAAAGCATTTTTTATAAGAAGCTAATGAACCCATCATGGTTAACATTGACAATTTTTATAAAAATTATCTAAACAAAAAAGTAAAAGAACAATATAATTTAATAAAGTTTTAAGAAAAGTCTAGATACCATTTTCAAAATTTGCTGATATTTCGAAGTTGTTATCTCTGCAAACATTGTCCAACTTAAAGACTGATAAAACTGTGTTAGTTGTATTTACGTGCTGTGAAACACAGATTAAACATGATAAAAGATTAAAAACAAATTTTTTTCCATATTTGCCGAAGGCGTTGCGAAATTTCCTTTTCGTTTCACCTGTGTCTAAATTAAGTAAAAAATAAAAGTTAATCGAAATTTCACGAATCCAGTGATGAGATAAAGCACAGATATAGTAAATCTAACTAACAAAAGCATAAAATTTCACGCAGTAAAATTCTAGTGGTTACCATCTCTTTAAGAGGACTATTCCTGAAAGTAATCAGCGTATCTCAGAGTCTAAATAGACTTTGATATTGAGCAAAATCGTTATTATAAGACGGTCACCTCCACAGAAGCTCTAAATCTACTGAAATTGGAGATCGTCATCTCAGAGAATTTTCACCATGCATTAAATTTTAATCATTGGTAATGAGTGTTAAATATAGTATATACTCAAGACATTACAATGATCTCTTTCAGACATGAATTTTCTACTACGAAGATAATTCTTCAATAAATTATAGAGATTTGTTATATAATTACGATCTTGGAAAGTGGCGAACAGACTTGGCCACCAATGATTACTAAAGGCGGACTCAGATTTAGAGAAATTACATAAGTATGCTAATTTCGAGTACAGCTGTTTTTGATGGTTATTAGATTGGTCAATGGACCCACTGTTTTATTATTCTACTTAGATACAAATCGATATAAATTGGTAATGCAGGCTGGTCATAAATAATCCTCTCCGATATATGAATCCTAGTAGCCTATCCGCTCAATGTATCGAACTGAAATTTCAGATATTGTTAATGAAGGTATGCTCTCGAGATTGATTTTGTAACAAATACTATTGCTTTACAGCACATACATGACATATTCGCATCTATGAAAGCTGTAATCTATTAATTATGAAGTTTTGATTGCCAATACGCTAAATATAAATGTGTTCAAAGATATCTTTTTAAATCTATGAGGCTAATAGCTATTTCTCTAGTCTCTGAAAATCAATAAATGACCTTCCCTGATTTCTTTTCAGTTTCATGTTTAATATGCCACTGTCCAGTCATACCATATTTTCCTTTGTGCATTCTCCGCTGCATATTCATATCTACATATACGTATCTGTATTTGTATATCCGCACCTGCATATGCCATATATTGATGTCGACAACATTTTGTATCCATCGGCTTCCAGGAGTCTATGTATACATTCCAATTTTCCTGTACATGCAATTGTTTCTTGTGTTACCTTCTGCATATTGAAAGTCAGTTAATGGTTCTGTATAACTTATCTGTATAACTTACAAAGTCTTACCCACATTGTAATTTCCCTCTGCTTTTGCTGCATTTCCTTGCTGATTTGCTTATAGTTACCCTGGAAGTTTATTTGCTAATTTAACATGACAAAGTACACTAGAGCTTTCTGATTAAGGAAAGGGGTGCCTTCGTAGAGGGCGTCCTAAGAAAAACTGGGTCTTATTTACTTCACGCATGGGGGGGAATCGAAAAAGCCCATGCAACCTACAAGTTCTCCAAATTCAAATATGGATTATATTACTATTATCAAGCGGTCTTAGCTACTCCACCTCTAGTGGATCGCCTTTGAAGGCATAATACGTGGTATATGAATACAGTTCCTCTTTCTTTTAATGGTAAATGGTTGTACGTCTTTTGATACAGCAAACTAATGTGCAGCAGTAGAAGATTTAGTAGCTTCATAGGTGAAAATACGTAAACATTTGACAACAAATTTAACAGACCTAACAAACATGTGCCTATGAAGAAATATCCGGCGTAGTTTTGGGGTAGTGATGACTCATACAGTTAAAGCCATTCGGTCAGTAGTCAGTTTGGTAAATTTCTAGGCTTATCTAAGTAGTATTTGCTATGAAATTAGTTTTGAGAAATTTTTATAATCAAAGTTTCATTAATTTTGACAAAATTATGAGATGTGATTTAAAGCACTAAATGTAATTTTTGTTTGGAATTATTATCGTAAATAGTAATATCGATGATGGAATTGTCTGGATAATTGTTTGACACTAAAACATCTTTTTTTGTGTTGAAGGGTTTTAGCACATTTAACTGCTGTTTGGATGGAATTAGAATTATCATGATTATCCAAGTCATTATCTGGAATCCTATTACAAAATGTAAATAGTAAATTCATGATGGTAGGAATTATGCACTTCAGTTACGCAATCATATTCATCTCCAGTGACAGCCAATTGGTATTAAATTTAGGGATAAGAAGTTTGCGAAAAATTTTGTCACGTTTTTGAAATAAACAGGCTTCAAGATGATCAATGCTATATGGGAAAATTTTCCACTTATCTTTTAACTTCTTGTCAATAATAACTTCATGCCGATTCTGATTTTAGTTGAATAGTCTTTGTCAGCCAACTTCTTCATGTGCCTAAGTATTTTTACCTCTAAATTTAGTGTTTCCTTGAGTAGCAGAATTCTCCGTAGAAGTAGTCACAAAACTTGAGTACGCTATTCTCAGAAAAAAGTTCTTCAGAATATAGCAAGGGCATGAAATTACCCTTGCTTCAAACTGTCTTCATTCTCTGCATTATGTCGTTAGAAACTATCCCCTTTTTGAAAGTAATTCTGTTGCAAGGTAATTAACTTAATGCTGAAAGTTAAATATCCACAAACATGAATTTACGTGCACAGCGAAAAAAAATGGGTCAGTTCTGTATCTTCCGTTCTACTGCGTCGATTGACGAAATTCAACTTGCGTTTTTCATGTCTCGAAAGCGCGACTTAGGATATGTGTTAGATTTATATAAAGCATTGTTCTAATATAGGTATTTTGACACAAAATCGGAATTTTTCTTAAATGACATGCCAATTTTTTTCCATATTTCGATTTTATGACTCAAAGTATGCCAAACTGCCAAATTTTTTTAAAATCTCAAGAGATGTTTTTAAAAAATTAGCACTCAAAATTTGAGCTTCTTAAATGTTAATTGAATTTGGTGTATATTTATTAATATCTTTTTTTATTAAACTTATTTGATTCTCCCTTTCCCATTTCGGAATTAAGGTTCATTCCACATAAAATTCACCCATTTTTTATGAGTTATTTTTAAAAGTGGTATTTTTAAATAATTTTTATAATTTTTTCGAAAAAAGTGTGATTTATAACCTATAAAAGTTTTGACAGCATCTTAAAGTAGATGTATTTCTAAGCATACCTGCAAAAAATTAGTTTTTTATTCAAAGCTTCCTAAGATATACGTGAATTTACATTCTGGTACCTTTTGAAACTTGGCGTATTTATTATAAGCGATAATAACGAAAATGTGGTTTACGCACTTTGTTTTAAAATTATTGGAAAGTGTAAAAGGTAACTTTTTTCCCGCTCATGGACAAGGAAAATTGGAAAGGAAAATAGGTTGCTATAAATTAAGAAGTGCGTCGAGTGAAGTATTCTTGGCGCAAACTGAAAAAAAATGCTCCAAGATAAATTTTACAATTTTTTCGGTATATTTCTCACCAAAAATTACAAAATTTAATATCCAGGCATAATTTGAGCAGTAGAATCGAAATATGGAAAAACAAATTGGTATGTTATTTCAGGAAAAGTCTGATTCTGTTTCAAAATACTTATGCTAGAACATTGCTATACATAAATCTAATATATATATATATATATCCTAAGTCACGATTTCGAATTACAAATTGCATTTTTCATGTAATAAAAAACGCAATCCGAATTACGTCAATTGACCCAGTAAGAACGGGAGCTATAGAACTGCCCCTTTTTTTCGCGATGTACATTTCTGTAAAATATAATTGGCTTAAATATTTTTTCGAAACAGGAAAGTTTTCAAAAAGTGTCTAAGTTCAGCAACAAACTGCACTGGCAGATTCATGCATTTTCATTTCCGTTATAAGAAAAAATCAAAAGTTTCTGACTTAGTTGTTTTTCAGATTTGGAGATTTTAGTGGTGATGGGAAAAAAAACTTAATTAAGCTTAACTTTGCTATTATTGCTTAGTTTTTGGATCCAAATTTAACTTGGCCGAACTAATGAAAGTATATACCCGACGGTAAGAAGGGGAAAAAAGTGTATTTATTTTGGAAAAACATCGCATGAAATTAAGTGGTATCATTTTAATTGCGATCTTTAAGAAAAACGTGATATTTATTCATCAGTTGCTGCATCAATAATTTTTAGTGTAGCTAAATAAATAAGTTGGGGTCAAAATAGAGACTGTAAGGTGAATTTTTCCTTCCTCCTCCCCCCCCCCTGGAACTCCAATGAACAGTTTGGAATAGGTTAAGGTAATTTCGTGTCTCAGTTCCCAACCTGAAAGACGCGCGGAGTTAATCCAAGTCAAAAATATATTTCTGGAACGAGGTTCGTTGAACTAAGTGATTTATCTAAGCGGAAATAAAAAAAATCGCTTGTTTACTCGTTTCTTGGCTTACCTGTTGGAAGCTTTCATCGTTCTTCTTACGGAAATGTACGGCAACAAAATAATTAAAAATTGAACAGACCTAATCTCTGTTCTAGTTTATCGTAATTATTTATCCAATGATTAAAAACAAAATATTTTACTAAAATGCTGAGCATAAAAGCTTTTTTTATATATCAAACTAAAATAATTTTCAAGTCCGTTTATTTATAATAATGGATTGTTCGGAATGTAAGACGAAGGTTTTATCTTAAAATGCCTTCCTGACACCAGCCGAGTCAGAGCTTTTGTCATCAGCGTTGGCAACCTCTTTCACGTCTCACTACAAAGTCTCTAAAAACATCATAACCACATATGGGATAAAAAAAGAATTTTGCACTTACTTCTAAAAATAAAATTGTATTTCTAACAATCGCAGTGTTGTTTCGATTGTTTTTGCATCCTTGCACGAAGTAACGGAAGTATTGCAATCGCGAAAAATTTCGGGTATCATATTTCAAAGAAAATATAAATTTTGACCGTACCCATTCGGATGATTTTTTTTTTTTTGCGTGACCTCTGTACGTATGGACAAAATAAAGAACTGCTTTTTTTTTTCTTCTCCAAAACGGATTGTTAAATGGATTTAAAATATATTCAGAAAAAGTCCCCCCCCCGTGAAGTCCGTCTGTATGTATTTCGCGTAATTCAAGAACAAGCAATCGTAAAACGTTGAAATTTTGTATATGAAATTGCTACAACATCTAGTTCTACACCTCCTTTTTTTACTGAAACCGACCTTACCAAACGTAGTATGTCTAAGACATCGTGTGTTGCGTAAAATGTCTTAAGTATATAAATTCCCACCCTATTCCCACCCTGTTACCCGGTTCAAGGGAGCTCAGTAGTTTTATTCTTATATGTTGGTAAACTAGGTATTTTTGTTTTAAAAGTCGTTGAATCATGTTGTTCTTACGTTCCGGTTAAGATTTTTATGCCTTTAGTTAATCTGCATGCAATAGTTGCAAAATTCTCAACAATTTAAAAAAGTAAGTTGTGCTAGGCCTAAAGTGGCGGCTATTTGTTTGCATTTGAAACTCTGAGCAGCATAGTGAGTTAAGTTAGCTGTTGCACCAACTTCAATGACTTTTTTGCACAATGGGACAAAACGTTAACTTTCAATTTCGTGCCCCGAAAATTTCCTCTTCCTACTCGCTGACCAAATTGCTTGTTTTTAAGTAGAAAGTCTAATTGAATTAAAACTAAATTGTTTTTCTTAACTGTTTTTAACTCTCTTTGGCATTTTAGATTCTACTGTATTTTACAACTTTCAATGAAGATGTTTTGAGTTTTTATGAATTTTTACCTTGCCGCAAAATGAGAACTGATTTGATTGAATGAGAAATATACTGTACTGAAATTCCAGTAAATAAGTTTAAATGAAGTGCAGCAGAAAATGTGTATAATTTAATAGGCTGTTCAAGGAAGTCATGTGATTTCCATATCAGATGTTTTCTGTTAGCAAATCGTCGATAACGTTCTACAAATTTGATTGGTTATTCCAGTTGCTCTTTTGTAGACAATATAGTAAGATTTTGTAAATGCAACATACTCATTTATAGGTCTTAGATTCTCTTCTTTACAGGTGTGTATAAAAATTCTTCTCACAGCAAGCAATACTAGCAGCAGTTGTGGGGGGACTCTACAATAACATCAGAATAGTTAGACCTGCGTTGTTTTAGAATAAAATCTGTTTTTAAATCTACTTTTTATTTAGAAATCTATTTATCAATTATTAAGAAAAAATATCCTATTTTGGAATGAAAACGAATGTTCCGAAAAACTGAAATCGACTATCCATCCATGTCTTTGTTTCGGCTTTCCAAGCAGTGGTAGTGATAAATCTATGAAATATTTCTCGTTTAGCTATTTTTACTTCTTGTACAAAGTAAAAAGGAAGTATTGTAATAACGAAAAATTTCGGGTACCATATTTCAACGAAAATATATATTTTGACCGCTATCAAATGCAATTTAATGATGTTTTTGAGTGACATCCTTACGTAAGAACAGAATAAAAGACTCTTTTCCAAAAAATTATTATAAAAGTGATTTAAAATGGATTCTGAAGAGATTTTTTTGTGGCGTCTGTGAGTGCGTACGTATGTAGTATGTATGTATCTCGCATAACTCAAAAACGGGGAGCCTCAGAACTTTGAAATTGTGTATATAGGGCCGGTATAACATGTAGATGTGCACCTCACATTTTGGTTGCAATCGGCAGCACAAAAAGTATATTGATACTATATAACCACTCTGTTAGTCGGCTCAGTGAGCTCAGTTTCTTTATTTTTTTATAAGTTTGTAAATTGTGCATTTTTTGCTTTAAAAATGATTGAATTATGTTTTCCTTATCTGTCGGTTAAGATTTTTATGCCCTTAGTTAACCTGCATGCAATAATTGTGGAATTATCAACAATTTAAAAGTTTTTTAAGTGCGACTAAGACTAATTTTTCGTTACGACAGCGGCCATATTTGTTTACATTTGAAGCTTAGCAGAATAGTGGATTTGTTGCCAATCTGGAGAAACCCCAAATCAAAAAACTAAGCTTCCCAACCACAAAGTAAAGTCTTCTTTTATTATCGCGAATTAAATTATGCTTGATTCATTCTGAAATTATCATTTAAGTTATTAGCTGGTTTTTGCATACAAATTGTAATTTTAATTGTAAAAATTGTTTTTTAATTGTTTTAACTGTACTTGGTGTTTTATGTTTTCCTATATGTTTCAATTTTTAACGAAAATATTTTAAATTTTTATGTTTTTTTGCCTTACCACGAAGTGAGAACTTAATTAATTAGTAGCGCATGCTCTAGTTAGTAGCGCATGCCCTCTTTTATTTGTTTAATTTTTTTATACATCGTTTTAGATTTATTATAGTACTTGAATATAACTTGTGGCAATTCTTCAGATGCTATAATTTTTGCTCGCTCTGAGTTATAAAATGAATGAGATGTAACGCTGTCAAGTGAACCTAGTGCCGAAGTATGGCTATGGTAAATAAATATAGTGAACTTTAAAAAGTGCATTTATTCTATTGTGGTTTATGCGCTATCGACGAAGTAGATTTAATTCAAAGTTCGTTAACTCTTAATTCAATATGTTTAAATGAAATGCAGAAAAATTGCGAATAATTTAGTATTCCGTACAAGGAAGTCATGTGGTGTACACATCAGACTTTTTAATGTTATGGTTGTGAGCATAATTTAATGAACATTCGTATTTTTCGTTCAAAAATTTCGATGAGGTAAGGAAAGTATAGCAGGAACATGAACCTGTTAAACTCTTCTGGTAATTTTTTATTTATGGTAATCTTTTATTATTTCCATTTTAAAAAAACTGTCCTCGACTAAATTTTGTATAGCAATTCACCGTATTTTAATTCTGCACATCACCGATGATGTAATGGATTTGATGATGAATACTGAAAAATCGACCTGGTATCAAATCCCAGAACGGCTAACATACGGTATACAATTTTGTATTTACATGTGCATGACATGAATACGAGCCAGTGCCCATTTCGCAACATGAATGCGAGGTAGTTCCTTGTTTTTAAATCCTTCGTTGAAAACTTTGGTCTCCTACGAACACTGTTATAAATTAAGAGGAACACAATGCTATTAGAAGCAAGAAAAACACTGAATTTTTTATATGGGACTGCTATAACATCCAGTTCTTCCCGTCTCTTTTTTGCTGCAACCGGCCGCACCAAACGTATATAAATACATACATACATATATTCCCACTGGTGAGCTCAGTCTTTTTTTATTATTAGATTTTGATAAATCGGGCATTTTTTGCTAAGTGATTCAATTAAGCTGTTCTTATATTTTGGTTTCGGTTTTTATACTTTTAATTAATATGCATGCAATAGTTTTAGAATTATCAAGGCCGTCATTTGTCTGCATTTAAAACTCTTTGTAGAGAAGTGAATTAAGTCAGTGCACCAATTTCAATGTCTTTCTGTCCAGTGGGATCGGAAGTTAACTTCGAATTTAATCTTCAATTTTTCAACGTAAACAAACAGGCCTCAGACAGCTTTGAAGGAAGATGTGTAGGGTCTTGCATGTCTTGCTCGGGTTATCATTTGATAAAATGTTATAGTTTAATGTAGCTTAACTTAAATGAGCTCAGTAGGCCTCCAATAGATCAAAATTGACTAAACTCACTCAAGATTAACTGCGTTTCATAATGGAATATTGAATATTTTATATAATTTACTTAATATTATGCTGAAAATTTAAATTATGGATATTCTCATAGCTGAAAACACACAGACTCAAAGTTTAAAACACAGAACTTGGATTCTAGATTGCGGGATTATTACAAAAATTGAATTAATTGTTTCATTTTCCTTTAATAAGTCTAAAAGGCAACTGGGTATTAAAACGTTTTGATCTTTCAGAAGCCATAGGAAAATATCACATGTTGACTCTGCAGAATTTTTTTCCTTGTGTTTGTTACATATTTCTACATAATGAGCAAGAACTCCTTATTCCTGCTTGTCAACCATCTTGTTTGTTTCACGTATTTAATTTACTACACACTGCTTCTCGAAAAAAGAGAACAAAAATTCAAATTTCGACGCATTTGACGTTTTACTGAATATGTAATGATCTCTTACATATTACGTTACATGAATCAGAAAAAAAAATCTTCAGTCAAGGCCAAGAAATACCCGTACAGAGATAACCTTAAAGAAGTTATAAAACATATGTAAATTTAGCGCATGAATCAGCGGTAAAATAAGCACTTAGTTTGGAAGGAAGAAGAAGACTCAGCGCTCCGTTCACGGTCATGTTCTAAGATTTTCAGATACTCTTCTTAAACTGTGCATTCGTTCTTTCTGACCATTTGAAAGTGCAAAATAAGATATTAAATACCGTATTAATAATATGCAGCACCTCGTAAAGAACCGATCAGCAATCAGTCAGACCTGCATGTTTCTTGAAATCTTCATATATTCTAAGGTCTTCTTTTTGATCATAAAAAAGCAAGACTTTAGAAGGTTAAATTGAGTTTTATTAGTCCAAAGGGGCAATTTCTCCATTAAGGTTTATTAATTTTGTTTCAGTATTTTGCTTTGGCTTATTATAAACAGCGTTTCACTTTTCAAATTGTTGCTACCAAATATTATCGCCTATTATATTTAAAGAAATTAAATAATGAAGAATTTGCATGAATGTATGCATGTTTCTCGCACTGTGAAAAAACAAGAGTGCCTATAGAGATTAAATTTTGAATAACGAAATGTTGCACCGAATATGGGCATCTGGAAGCCTTAATTTGGAATTTGAAAATTCTTTTATTAGCTATTTCATGTTTTGTAAAACTTAACGACTTTTTGACTAGCAAGCGCAACGATTTCAAAGCGAGCAATGGCAACACTGTACGAAAAATAAATAATTTTTATCTGCAGTGTGCGAGACTGTGTATAGGAAATTCTAAAGATACCTTCTTTTTAAATTTTTTTGCGATTCTGCTGTTGACCTGAACTGAATTTCATACTTTAACTGCGAAGAACATAATATTTAATAAATAGAGGTAACACATAAAACGTTAAAAAAAGGCCCCTTTGGGCGTAATATAAAATTTGAAAGCTTTCAGAAAATTTTATATTAATAATTATTTTAATAATGTTTTTATAAAGCAGCCATCTCTGCATCAAAATGTGAAGAAGGTATAGACATGCAGATTTCTCTTTTACTGGAACACTTATAAAATTTGAAACAAGGCTTGGATGAAGTTACCGAATTAGTGTCTTCATTTTTTATTATAAAAAATTTTGAAGTACTATCCTAAATAATAATTCTAGACACAGTACGATTTTTATGCATTAAATGTGTACATATGTCTGCATATTATGAACATAGTTTCATAATTTTCAGCTCTTGAGCACAATATATCTAAACTAATGGTTTAAAATATAAGAAAAGAATATATTTTTACTGTAACAAAAATGCAAACACTACTGAGATTCCCCAAATCAGAAATTACAATATTTTTTTCTGATATTTTAAATAACTGCAAATAAAGCTAGAATGCAATGAATCAGTTAACAAATTTCAGGCTTTTTACGATTAAAAATTCTGGTACAGTTTTGTTAATATGAAAAGTTGGGTTTCTCCAGGTAGTTTTTCTTTATTTTGCTTATAAAGTTGAAAAAAATAAAAATTTTCAAAGTTTACAAAAATTGATATAAAATTTTTAATACGCATTTTATACATTACACTTCCAGAAAACGAAACACTACACTGACTTTTTTTTTTATATATATTGACGAAGCTTTGAAGAGAGCAAATTTGCAAAATTATTCCCTTGTCTGATTTATTGTACATTTTAATTGTTCCAAAATAAATTATTTCTTTGAATAATTAAAAAAAAATTACACCGTGGAACTTCAATTTCCCAGCAACTTGTTAACAGTACTCCAGTTATCCTGAACACTCATTCTTAGTAGGCCAAATTAAATTAGGCCTATTGTCAATTTGCTTAAGTGTTTTTAATTTTTTCATTGATTAAAATAATGTAAAAAGAAAATGCAATACAGCACATATTTAACAAAATTGAATTAATTATATAGGAAATTTGTATTAAACATTGTCTTGCAAGCAGTGTTTTTACAAGAAATACAATATAGTAAAAAATTAACGATTCATTCATGAAAGCTCTCGAAGTGTAAGTGGCATCACGTCCAACTGGTAATTCAAAGATTCGGTATTTCGAATCCTGGTGGGGACACGATTCATTTTTTACATTTTTTGTTTAATCTAATATCTCTACGTAGAAAAAAAAAACTTATATATCTACAGTGGCATTAGAATTAAAATGTGATGAACACTAGTTCGTCATTATTTGGATTTGATCAACTCCTTTAAGTGAGGGAGAATATAAAGAATAATCACGTTTCACTGTGCGTGCTCTTGTGCGGTGTATATGGTAGCACGTCCAGCCAACAACTGAAAAAACCCGTGGTTTTTACACCAGCAAAGGCATGGTTGACTTCCCTGGACTTCTATTTTCCACCCCCAATTTTGAGGGAGAGCACCCCGGCGGGGGGAATCCAGTGGTCTCCTACCCCTCTCCTCACCCACCAATCCACACGAGAGGACTTTCGGCTCGCCGCATTTAAAGTGCCGCTATACCGCACCGACACTATACATTTACAAACATCCATGTCTTCTCCGGGATTTGAACCCGGGCTCTTCGGTACCGTAGTAGGCTCTCCTAACCACTATACCATCTGGGCGACTATTATTTTATATCAATGAAATATAATATATTAAGGTTGGCATAATATTAATTCAACAAAATATAGGTTTTTTTCGTTTTGTTTAATGCAAACAAATTCTTATTTAACTTTACTAGAGTAAAATTAAAAGTAGATCTTAATTCCAAAGATTACATAAGAAATAATAATAAAAAAAGTCGTGGTCTTATTTTAGTAAGACTAGAAAAGTGTGTCCATTCAACAGGGCGGGACGAGGGTGAGCACTTGCCTCAGGTGAACAAATAGAAGGGGCTCCAAATTAGCTATTCGATCAAAATTCAGAAATTTATTTTTAAAACTTATGACTTTTAATTTCGGAATATATCAGTGAGTATTAAAACAATTCTGTGTTATGAACAACCATCTAAAAAAAGGAAAAGATAAACTAATAGCATTAATTTATTCTCGAAAGGCATAAGCTTCCACAGTAGTGTATATAATATTTTCTAACATTAAAATTTGTTATTGAAAGTAGCTTTAAGGAAACAATTACACTTTGTGTAACGAATTGTATAGAAAATATTATACTGCCGACATTAGTTGTTCTTTGCTGTCTCTCATTAGTTTGACTTAAGCTCTTTACTTAGTCAAAACAAACTTGCCAAAGTCCACTAACTGAACATACAACGGGGGGGGGGGCGATATAACTGCTGAGTTTTGCAATATCATAAACGCTTTCTGGAATAGCATCCGAAGAATAAATGAAATGTACCATATTATAAGTTATTGAAGCTTTTTTTTTTTTTCCATAAATTTTCCCAATAAACGAGGCGCATGAATCGAAGTTTTTGGCTTGTATTCAGACTCATGATGCGCGGGAACTGTATGGATTGTTTCATTTAAGGTTATTTCTGAAGCAGATGCTGAAGAATTAAAAAATTTGTTCATTCTTTGTCGACTGGGATGTAAAGATGTAAAGTAAGATAAATGTTTTTTTAATAATTCTATTGTTTCTATTGAAACAATAAAATAAATTTTTCAGCTTTAGACAACTAAAAAAGGAGGTTTAAAATTTCGAGTACTTTGTGAAAGATTTAAGACAAACTGTTCTGGCTAATTCTAATGTAATTAATTCATTTTGACGTAGCAAATATCTTTTAAAAAACTTAGTTTTGTTCCGCTGACTCTAATGGCATCGATATAAAAACATATTTAAAAGATATGCTTCTTGCTAAAAACATTTTAAGAAATACCCGTTGCTGTGAATAAAAATTAATGATAAACACCTGCCATAGTCGCGAAATTTAACACATAGAAGTTTCTTGAATTAATTGATGAGGCGCAATAAAAGTAAAGATAAAATATGAAGTATCATTAAATCTTGTTAACTTTAAAATTATGCTTTTATTGTCAGATGGCATCGAAAAACACCAATGGTGCTGAATATAAAAGAAGGAAAAAATTAAGAAATTACGGTTCATCAAAGCTGCGCTTTGCAGTTACAAGGTTGACTGGCGAAATGCGGAAATTCAAATGAAATAAGTAATTCATCCAAAACAAAGTAACAACAGATAGCTCAGAAGAAAATACGGCTGAAATTGGAGACTATAGCAATTTTGATTCAAATAAAAGCAAACAAGTAATTGAAATTTCTGGAAACGAAGAGTATAAATTAACCATTAAACTGATTAAATTCAATGATCCTCATCATGGCCAACAATTTCAGACTAAAATGTTTCTTAATAGAACATGGATTAGATCAAGGACATGATGCTGATTTCAGGGAATCTACTTCAGAGGATAGCAGAATATTTTCCAGAGAATGTTTTTTTAAGAAGTGTTCTAATGGAGAGGCAACTAGCTTATTTATTCAAAAAGATTTCTGTCGTTATTCTGCTTTCCATGCATTCTGTTTACTAAAAGTAAGACAGATTCTACTATTTCCAATCCAAAAAGAGGTTTAAAAGACTGGAAAAACTTAAACCGAATTTCCGATCACGAAAATTCTGTGTTTCATTGCGATGCTTATCTTTAACGGAAATGCTTTGAAAAAAAAAATTAAAGGAGGTGGTTTCATAGATGATTCCCTTCATAAAAGCAGTAGAATCAGAAAAAGAGAAGTGGTGACATATCTTATGCGTTATATAATTTTGTTTTGTGCAGAACACAATTTACCTCTTAGAGGTACACATGAAATTATTGGCAATTCAAATGTAGGAATGTTCCTAAATTTAATTGAATTAATAAGTCATTATGATAGAATATCGCCTATCATATAGCTAATCACAGAAAGGGATCCGTTTCTTATCTGTCTAATAAAGTACAAGATGAATTTATATTACTCTTAGGTAATCACGTTCTATTTGAAATTCGTTCTAGGATCAAAAAAGCGAAATATTTTTCTTTCATATTTGATTGTACACCAGATGTTTCGCATCATGAGCAACTGTGTCAGATTATTAGACACGTACACATAAAAGACGAATCCATATTTATTGAAGAAAGCTTTATATATTTTATGGAAACAAAAGAGAAAACGGGTAGTGGTTTAGCAAATGAAATTATTTATAAGTTAAAAAAGACTGGCCTCGACATTCAAAATGTTCGAGGAAAGGTTATGATAATGGGGCCAATATGGCTGGATTGTACAAAGGCTTGCAAGCCATTATTTGCCAAAGAAATAATCAAGCTGCATCCTTGTTCGGCTCATAGTTTAAATTTAGTATGCAAAAATGCCGCTTCAACAAATTCAGGTATGTTAATATTTTTTGGCACAGTACAGAGGATTTATAATTTTTTTGTATCTTCAACGAGTAGATGAAATGCACTTTGTCCGTTTTGAAAACAACAGTAAAAGGTCATACGGATACACAATGGTCATCAAGAGTAAATGCTGTTAAAGAGTCAGATCTACAAATAACAGAAGTACATAGAGTATTGAATGATATGGCATTAAATCACAAATCTTTGGAATGGGCTGAAAATAACAGCATTTTAAAACAAATCAATTTAAAATTTTTATGTTTGTTATCTGCGTGGAATTTAATACTTTCTTAACTGCAAGAAAACGAAAACTATAATTGTCTATAAATTCGCACGCTTAATAGAGGGACTATGTCTTTCATTACAGGAAATGAGAGATAATATTTCTCAGTGCATTTTTGAAAAATGTAAAACTTAGCTTTAGAGATGAATATATCATCAGAATTTGAAGCGAAACAAAAGCGAAAAGTTAATAAATCAAATTGTGAGGAATAAATTGATATAAATTGCAGTTTTTGAGAAAAATATATTTTTATTGAAACTAAAGAAGTGTTCGACGTTTTAACTTTACAATTGAAATGGCGATACAAAAAGTTAAATGAAATCTCTTCTGATTTTCATTTTCTAACCGGTGAACACTTCATGTCACTAGATTTAAGTAATTTAAAGGCAGCAGCTTATAACTTAGCACTTAAATATCTGAATGATAAGAACGCTGAAGAAATTCAGTCGGAAATATCTAGTTTTAAAAACCATGCTATTTCAATTATTCCGGACACAAAAGTAGCTACAAGCTTAGAACTTTTAAAAATAATTCACGATTATAATTTAGTTCAGTTCTATTCGAATTTGGAAGCAAAGTTAAGAATTTTTTAACGTTGCCAGTTCCTCTAGGTAAAGGAGCTTTAACAAACTTAAAATAATAAAGAAGTATATGAGATCTTCACTAGACCAAGAAAAACTTTCAAACATGACCATTCTCTCTATAGAACATGAGTTAAGTAATCAAATAGATTTTGAAAAAATTATTGATGATTTTGCTTTTTTAAAAGGAAGAAAAATTAAATTATAAATATGCTAGAAAAGTTTATGCCATAAATTTTTGAGCAGATGTTTTATTTATACTACTTAATATTATTTGCCATTTTTCAAAAGGCATATTTTTAATGTTTTCCATTTCAAAATTGTTAATCATTATATGTGTTTCACTTTGAGGAATATACAAAGTTATAATTAAATATTACTATAAGAGTTAATGTATTTTCACCTGAGGTAGTTGCTTTTAATGAGCATAAAATATATATAAATATAGTTAATTTGTTCTGTATGTATGATTATATGTATATATATGCAATAATGCATATATATATATATATATATTGGACGTGTTTGTATAATGTTATGTTTTGAAACATCATTTAGCATTTTTCTCCCCCCCCTACACCAATAGATAAATAAATAATCTTGCATTGCATACAGGGGCGCACATTTACCGCTTTGTCTAAGGTGAAAAAATATATATACATTCAGGCAAGTTAAAAATAATTTCATATTTTATCCTTATCCAAAAAACATATATTTTAAGTAAAATAATTAGTCTGTAATTTCGTTTGGCTGTTAGTAAAACATCCTGTTTATTGCCAATACCATGTTTTTCAACTCATTTAAAATTAACCTGTTTAGCACTGCGTAAAAACACCATTGCGAAAATCTTTTAGGAAACAGCAACGGAAATCGCCATCGGCGCGACAGGAAGCTCGTAAGCGAAATGACATAGATCTGATGTTTCTGATTAAAGGAAATAAAGAACAACGTTGATCAAGTATATTATGAAGCCACCATGATTTATCAGAAACGCCATATTGAGTAAAAATAGATGATAAATATGGCGGTTGTCATTTATTCAAAAGTTTACGATCGAAAGGTTAAAAGCTTTCAAATTCAGCAAATGTATTTTTTATTTCTGAAAACAAAGACAGACTTTTTTAAAAAAAATTCTCTCTCTCTATTTCTATATATAGAGAGAAAGGCGGCAAAACGATAAGAAATTTAATACCGTATGCAGAAAGACACGAAAGAAATTATATTTAAAAGTAGTAAAGTCCCGAAATTTCCCGATAAAAATGTAAAAAAAACCCATTGAACTAAGTGCTTTTAAACCAGAAGAAATCCCGAAACCAACAGAAATATATTAATACATAAAATAGTGTAGAGTTCTTCTTTTTGATTCTGCTAAATTAAATGTAGAGGAATCTATGAACTGTTAAGCAAATTATCACTTAGTTCAAATAATAGAGATCGTAAACGCAAGAAGTATTTATTACCCTTTATTCACTCAAAATATTATTAACAGTCGGCCCCTTACTTCGGGCTTACAAGAAAGCCTCCAGTCGGGCTTAAAAATAAGAAATAAGAATTAACTGAAACTAACTAAGAGATTTAACTGATGCTAACACAGTTCTAACGTAGTTGGTCTTTAGTTTTTAACTAGCCGGCGAACTATCAAAAGGCACGTAATATACGGCCGAGCGTAACAGCAGTTATAAAGACTTAGCCCAAAGACAAACGCGCGCTACTCAGGATTCCTAGCTCTCTCTCTCGAAGTAAGTTGAACTTTCCTTTAATACTATTTCTTACTCATTTACATTCAACGCGATTCTAAAACCTCATTCTTGTAGGGAGTTGGAAGTTGAAACGAGGCATGATAGGAAGGGTTAACTGAATTAAAATAACTGTTATAAAATTAAAATATACCTTACAATAGGAAGACGAATACAATTAAAATCTGATTCAAGAGGTAGATCAGATTCAGCTTAATCTCTCCTCCCGAGAAAACCTCCGCGTTTCTGTTTATTCAAAATTAGCTGATATTCATAATTAGCTTAAATTATTTAATTATAATAATTCATCCGAAAATTCTGAATGCCTCCTCGACGCAGCAGCCCTCACTTCATATGAAAACAAATATATATATATACAAAAACAAATTTAAATGAAATAAATTCAATGCTTAGTCGATATGGCTCTAAATTTCTTACTATTTTGTCTATAATTGGTTATTTTTTCAGTTCCATATTGAGAGGAAAGAGTATAGAGATATATATATTTTTTTAAAGTTGTGATACTGTAATGTATATATATATATACATATGATTTATTGTTTCCAAAGATTTGGCAGCTCGTTGGGGAGTAATCACGCAGACAAAAATTATAAGATGAAATTGAAGGGTTTTTTTGGGGGGGGCGAGATATCGAAACGCGCTTTTTGTGAATTGTTGATGGTTGTATGGAGAGATTCCAATTCCACTTGAAAAGTTGGAGGGGGGGTCTTTCCATAAAATCAGCAATGATTCTTCTGTTTTGTTCTACTCTTTTAATTTACATTCCTGTTGTTTCCTTATTTACACAATAGTACAGATTGGCTTTCAAAAGTGAGTCTTTATTGTCAATTTGCACTACAATGGCACTTTTGCATTCTAAAATTTCACTTCAA
>KK117010.1:194712-206502 GCA_000611955.2 Stegodyphus mimosarum
ATTGTGGCTGAGCAGACTGATTACTGGTGTTTCTTCCTTGAAACAAGTGCCAACCATCTATGTAGACAATAGTGCTGCAGTCAGACTAGCTCAGAACCCCGAGTTTCATCGCAGGACCAAGCACATAAGTCTGAAACATTTTTTCATACGTGAAAAAGTTCTGGAAGGAAAAATCAATGTGCAGCAGATTTCAACAGAAGTGCAAGTTGCAGATTTGTTGGCCAAGCCCTTGCACAAACCAAGACTCTTGATGCTATGTGAAAACATTGGACTAGTATAAACTATACGATTAATTTAGAACTCTAATTTAAAAGTGTGATTTTTTTTTCTTTTTAACAAGGGGAAGTGTTGAAGTTATATATGTTATAAAAGAAAAGGAAATCAAGGTACTGTAATTTTTATTTTATATTTTTTGTTTGGCAACATCTAAGAAAGTACTTAAACTTCCACTTTAAGAAGCTCAGTTGAGCATGTTGTTGTTGACTTAGATGTATATAACTTTGCATTAAAAGCATGGCTTAGAAAATGTTTACTAAGTTTCTTCAGTTTTAGCATATATGATTTAAAAATACAATATAAAATATATTCTTTGATAGTCTAAGGATGGAGACATCTTGCCTACGAACCCTATAATTGCAACCTTGTTGACCGTTGCGAATAACGATTTAATCTTCTTGATCAAAAACTTACAGCGTTGTGTAAGAATCAAGTGAGAGGGATTTATTTTTAAATTACGCAATTTAGGGTAATTTATTATAAGCAGCTGCTATGTTAGGATGGAAAGGCGAAATAACCAAATAATAATAATACGAATTAAGGGGGCTACTGCAAATTAAAATTACTATTTTATCTTATCTAGTTTTCCTCTTACATATATATGTTTTTATATGTTTTTGTCTGCGTATACATTTACCTGATTGCTCTTTGTTTTGTTTCGAGTAAAAAGTTCTATTCTAGTTAGAGAATGGTTCTAAATTGTTGTGTTTTTAAAACCGCAATTGTGTTCATTAGAAAAGTGAAGCTGCAAATAAAATTTTCAGGAAGTTGCAAATTGGCTGGGAGAAGATGTGATGATTAGAGTAACGATCGTTTTTTCAAATATTTTAACTTAATTAATAAAACAGCAGCATAGCAACACATAACTTTAAAACCTTACACTAAAGAAAGTAATTGTTTTATGAAACTTGATTTGTTCTTCTCCTCGGTGTATTGAGTTTTTCGATTCTGAAAGAAGAGGTAAAATTTTCAGTTCTTAGTTCCATCTAAAGATAAAATCAATAAGTATAAATGCATATTTTCTCTTAGCTTATACCGTCTTTTTCCGAAAATAAGACACTGTCTTACTTTCTTTTTTGGTCCAAAATACGCGCTAGGGCTTATTTTCGGGGGAGGGCAAAAATAAAAGTATATTTATATTTTTTTATTTAATATTTATTTTACACAGAATACAGAAATTTAAATTTATTCAATTACAGTCATGTCATCTTCTTCTGGAACATCGTCATAAATAAAATTCTGAATTATATTCTGATTTTCTTCCAAATCCATTTCCTGTTGAATCATTGGTCCGAATCTCTCATGTCTTGCGATATAGCTATCGTTAAATGAATACTTCTTGTCTAAGTAGCCTGTTCGTAGTGCATTGGAAACATCACTATCAGTTATTTTGTCCCATGAATTTTTTACCCAATTCACAACTTCTTGTAAGCCTGGTTTTACAAAATTACCTCGATGATTTCTCACCATTCTGTTTTCAATATATTCATTGATTTCCATCCGCAAATGATCCTTGAATGGCTTGTTTATTGCAATGTCAAGTGTCTGGAGGTAACCAGTCATTCCTGCCGGAATCATTATTTGATCAATCTTCCTCTCAGCAAGAAAGTTTTTCATGTCTTTAGCGCGGTGAGTACTGGCTGAATCCCAAACTAGTAAACCTCTATTCTGACCCCTCAACAGTGGTGGCAGCATAAAATCAACCCACTTTCTTATAACTGCTTGGGTGCACCAGGCTTTTTCACTTTCAATGACATAAATTCCTGAAACACGTTGAATCTGGTCTTTTTTACCTTTAGTGATTAAAAATGGCGATACTTTCTTGCCATCTAGACGAATCGCCAAAATACAGGTAACACGTGCACTATCGTAACCGGTAGAAGGAACGTAAATTGACGAAGAAGCCTTGTGGTGAACTGTCGTTTGAGCTCCTTGGCCTAGGAATACCGCGGTCTCATCCATAGCAATCATGTTGGAGAGTTGGTATTTCGAAAAATCGATGCCATCAACAAAAAGCTTAAACGCAAGTGCACGCTTAACAACTTCATTGTCTTCCAGCTTAAACAATGTTGTTGATCTCCTTAGAGACAGTTCATATCGTTTAAGGAAGTTGTCCAACCAGTGTGACGATGCTTTAAATTCTTCTGTGGATATATCAAATTCAATTGCTGTTTCAAGGGCAAATTTTTGAATATCAGCCCTGCGCACAACCAAAGCCATTGCTCTCCTGCCTGCAATCCATTCCCAGATGCAATCTTCCAACTCAGAAAATAACGGCTGCCGACCTGATCCAACTCTGCGTTTTTTCTCATTTCCTTGGTCCACCAGTTGACACAGGTAATCGTAGTCTGCACGCCATTTACGAACCATACGGAGATCCAGCATCTTCTCTTTACAGAATGCTACAAGATTTACACCCCTGGAGTCTTCCACGATTCCCTTTTTGTACTCGACGGAATAGCTCTTTCGTTTTGTACTCATTTTAACTGGGGTTAAAAATTATTCACTTTATTTTTAAATAAAATTACGTATGAGGAAATAATCAGACTTACAAGACTGAAATGAATGAACGTTGTATACCTGCACTGTCGCTCAATGTAGACTGCTGCCTTATGTTGTATTTTTAAGATAAATTCCAAGAATTAATTTGAAACGAACTGTAGAGGTAAACAATTAATTTCTCGGAATATTTTGTTTCAAACATTTCTCTGAAATACGAGTATTAGGAAAGCTAAACATATTATTACTTATACTTAATAAATCAACAGCATTTTTTAACGAATTCTTTTTGTCACATTATTTTAACTAGGGCTTATTTTCGGAGGATGTCTTATTTTACAAAAAGTTCCGAAAATTACGATAGGGCTTATTTTCAGAGGATGTCTTATTTTCAGAAAAAGACGGTAAACTCCCTTTGAACACCCACAGTCCTAAACTAATTAGCCATTAATAATCTGATATGCATTTCTCCTGTTAGCAATCGTCTTCGGATTTGAACCATGACCTCTGAGTTTGTGACCTCTTATTTCTAGAATACCACTTTCCGATTAAATGTCATAGGCACTACTGACGACTACGTAATCTGACATCCGATAGCTCCTGACCTGCCCCCCTTCGCTGGCGAATACAATAACCTCATAAAAAGATGGGTAAAGTCCTCTATCTACAATAGTTTTACGCAATTCCGATGGTCTGAATCAACTGAACGAAGATAAATGCAGCTGATGGAAAAGTGTTTACGCATCCACGTGCGTTCATACCCCGATAAATGCTATCGTTATCACGTGATGGTCGCGCGATGCGATCACGTTCTTGAAGTGTGGACGAAAGGTGACCTTTTTCTTTTATCTTCGACATGCAAACAAGTATTTCACAATCTCGTCCTTGGAGGAATATAAATGAAGGGTTTAGAAAAGACATATTTCGTGATAAACGAGCCAGAAACTACACTCCGAAAGCTACCGCTTCTTCCGACCTCGCAAAAATAGCCCTTATAAATTTTAGGTTTGCACAAGGCAGTAAATTACGCTGCTAAGAACGTTTATTTACCCTCACTGTGCATAATTAGCTTGGTTTAAAGCCTATATCCAAAAAAAATGAACACAAGTTCCACTTTTCCTTTTAAAAAACATTTAAGAAATTTTTGAAACAATAAAGATTGCGGAACAAAAATAAGATTTACTAAATGTAGTTTGTCGGCAGCCATTTATATCACAGAAAATAAGACTAGAACGAAAACATCTGGAACTGTGGACCGTGGTTTTAGATTTAAAAAAACAAAAAAAGAAAGAAAGAAAATATTCCGTCTTTAACTCATTTTCATGTAATAAATCGACATGATTGAAGTGTCAATTAATTCGTCTTCATTTTCAACAAAAAATGCTTTTAAAACTTTTAGGATTAAGTCACTACAAATAGCACAAAAGTGCCTAATTTTCTTCTTCACCATTTAAGTGTTTTACAACGCGTAATATTTTAAAGGTCCTCCAACACTCATTCGTATTTTCTAATAAAATTGCAGTGCACTGAGTTTCTACTTCATAATCTGACCAGAGACTGATATCGGAATATCCACTGACTGATATCGGAATATCCACTGACTGATATCGGAATATCCACTGACTGATATCGGACTGAGATGAACAGAAATGAAACATTGATAAACAAGTTAGGTTAGGTTAATTCATTAGGCAAAAGCAGCTCGAGAGCTACCTGCCTCTGGGAAGAGATGCCTTCGTGGAGGACTTTTTAAGGCAAACTGGCTTGCATCCACATTACACAGTGGAAAAACCACAAAAACCAACCGTGCAGCTAGACCACCGGGATTCGATCCCAAGTCGAATTACCAGTATTCAGCGACTTTACCATCGGTCGCTGGTAAGCACATAGATAAACAGTCCACAATTTCCAGTAATGTATAATTGACATCAACAGAAGCTTAATGTACGCCTGCTACATTCAGCGAGTGAAGTACATTCGACAAACTCTGTTTTTCCAAACATTTCCTAGCTATATCTCTAACTCCAGCAGTGTTAATTAGGTATCTTAACATCATTTTTTTTTCTCTACATGCTTAAGCATTTACTTCATCTTTCAGCAGTTTTTCCAAAATCGTAGCAGAAATATTCTCGTTGCTTTTGTTTCTTTGATTTCGTATTCTTCCACCGATTTCAATATACCCTGACATTTGGCTAGTTTGATCCTTATGGGGAAAATAAGGTTTAGTTTGTTTTGGTTTGGCTTATTTTATTATGACAAAGCACTCGAGAGCTATTTACCTAAGGGAAAGGATGCATTCGCGGGAGACTTTCTAAGGGAAACTGGCTCGTATACACGTTCCACATGGGAAAACCACGAAAACGTCCAAGCAGCCAGTCCATTCACCGAGATTCGAACCCCGGATCGAACTGCCAGTGTTCAGCGAATTTACCGCTCTGCCGCTGATGGGCGGAAAAATAAAAGGAGCTCCGTCAAATATCATAAAAAATTAACTTGTTTATTTTAGTTATTCAGTAACTCCTTTCTCACTTGTTCTCTCAAAATTTATATAAATTCAGTCTGAACTGAGTAAACAGAAAATTACCTATCGTAAAAAGGACAGCAGAATATACAGACAACCCATCTTTTTAAGATTACAATAAAAGAGGGGGGATAATTTTTAAAATGTTAAAATTTCAAATATGTTTTCAGTAATTTCTCTTTTTATGATTTTAGCAAATTAAAAATTAAATTTAAATTCTCTACTATTTTAGTAACCGCATTTCAAGAGTTCCCTGCATGTGACACATAGCCGCTGTGTTACACAACACGGTTCTGAGCTAAGCATATATCGAGTCATCAAAAAAGAATGCAGAAATTTCGGAACTTTATAACACAATGAAATATTAAACTTAGGGAAATAATTCTTGCATTAAAACTGATTTAAGAAGTGCAAGTTTTATCTCTGGTGACTGCAGCTTTGAATGAGTTCGCCCACTCTAACTTCTAGAACTTGGTATTTAAATCTTTTTCTCCTCAAGGTAGAATTCTGCATTACTTCACGCGCGCTACCAAATTTAAATATTCTGGCATTCACTATTAGGGAAAATGAAAGCTTATAGGAAAGTAACTTAAAATTAAATTTAACTGTTTATTTAAAATAAATACAAGTTGTTAAAGAATATTTCTATAATTTTGCTCTAATAGTATTTACGGTCAACAGCATAATCATTTTGATGAAATCAAGTTTTATAAAATAAATTGTTCTAAACGAAAATCATAGAGTTTAGATATTCAATAAATAATATGGAAGGATGTCAAATAATTAGTTGAGAATAGATTTTGACGAATTATCGCATCCCCCCGTGTGCGCTTACTTCCAGCTAGTATTGGATGATTCGTAGTTCGAATTCTGGAGAGAGCATAGCTAGTTTTTCATGCGCCAAAGAATTCAATAGTCTCCATAATGATGTCTGAAAGAAAACGGGTGGCCAATAATTCGTAACTTTCTGGATTTGGTCAACTTGAATACCATGCCTCTGTCCACACGCTCTTTAAATAAGAAAAAATGTTAAGAGTGCAGTCCATCCAACTGTCTTCAAATTCCTAACCAGAAAAATGCAAGGAAATTCCATTAAGATTTTAGTGCAGAAAGGAATATTCCAAAATTTCCACATCTGAACATAGATATTCCTTCTTTATTATCTGCTGATAACATGCTGACCTCTCTCCTTTCTCCTCCCCTCCTAAAGAGTGTGCATACTTTTCGGTTCCCTGTGTGCCACGTAGTAATTTTTTACTCTTTATTTTCTTGAATAATGGATCTTGAACGATAAACAAATTCAAGTACTCATGAAATAAGGTTTTCCGAAGTAACTGAAAACGTATATTGCAAAACCTAATAAAATTTTGTGAGAAGGAAGCTATAGAAAGATATTGTTTGGAAATGCCCAGCTGAGGTAAGATAGCTCTCCTGCAAAGCAGGAGTAGGGTTGCCAGAAAGTAGCAGAGAAAGGCAGGGTTGCCGGATTTGGCGCTAAATAACCTATTTGGCTACAACTGGCGACCAAATTGGCAAGATGCTATAGACGGAGCGACAACATTCTAGAACTTCGAGAACATTCTATTCTTACCGGTTTTCCTCAAAAATACTCCCTAAAATAGGTTAAAAGCTACATACACTTTGCCTGTAGGTGGAGTAGTACGCTGTTGAGTTCAGTAGTCGTGCTTTGAGTTCAGAGATTAGCTTGAGAGCCACCGAACTGAGTTGGGAGCCTCCAGCCTGAAGGCTATGTTGCTGTTTGTTTCGGCATGTTTATCATAATTTTTCGAAGACTGTAAAAGTGTCTTTGAAACTCTCTTGTCTATACTGGCGAATAAACTGTGTTGTGATTCTTCATCAAGTGTTATCGTCAATTACTCCAAATCCACGAATCCGTAGAACGCAACGATTTCTTATTAGGATTTCTCAGCGTGTAAAGTGCTGCTTGTGAACAGGAACATAAGAAAAATTCATGGAGAAGCAAAGGGTGAAGATATCCAAAATTTAAATAGCCAGAAAATGAAAGCTACAGGAAGTGTGGCTTTGAGTATTTTGCAGTGCGACGTAATAAGTCGAACAGAGCAATATATGGAACATGCAGGTAATTAATGATCTGTAGATGATGATTAAAAGATGATAGTATCAATAATTTTTATGCATCTGAAAAGAAAATACCAACACTATCAAAACTAATTCATTATTTTGTAAATAAACATTAATTTTATTTGGAAAGTAGATACTTTTATTGGAAATGGAAGAACAAATTTTCACAGAATTGGATTTCACTTCCAAGAAAGAACGCAAATTTTAATGGGGCAAAGTGATGTGGTTTTGTGGTGAGCAAAATATTGGGAACTATACTCGGATTTAAAGAAGAGAAAAAAGCTATTTGTGTATTAAGATGAAACACAGGTAGACAGTAATTTAACTTTTGGAAACTGTTCGCAAGCAAATGACATGTGCAGAGTGTCGTGCTGATTTTATATGCGGCTGAAGAATAGAATTTCCACAAAGTTGTAATATGTTGTACAAAGCTAATTCCATAGCTGGAGAAAACCACAGACAAATGAATTCTACACTTTCTGAAAATCGGGTACAGGAAAACTAATTCCAAAATCTTTGTAAAAATTTGAGTCTTGTTGCTGATAATAACTCATATTACATTTTTCAGTTAAGCAAACATCCGAATTATCCAATTAAGAAGTAAATTGTCTCGGAATGACTTTTTCAAATCACCCCTTCCCCAATTCTCAAAACTTGTCAAAACCGAATTACCGTATGTTCCGACAAAAAAAGCGCAGTTTTAATGCAAAAATATGAAGATTGAAATTTATGGGTACGCGTTATGTGCCGGATATAAAAATAATGGATTAACAAAAAGGAAAAAAAAATCAGCATAAAATTTTTTACATATACGTATGCGCTGTCCGTTTAAAAGAAATGACATACCTTATGAACTTAAAAATTTTCATCATCGGATAACATGAAAAGTTCGTCTTCCGTTTTATCTTCAGGCATGTCATCAAACTCTGTTTTATCTTCGCCATTATGGTTACTCTGATCCATAAATAAATAATCATCGCCCGTTCCATGTCTCACCAACAATAAACATCCGTTCTACAGCACGATTTCCATTTTCTTTCGCAAACTGAATGAGTTTGCATTTGAAACCAGCACTGTGATGTTTCGTTTGGCAGCAGCCCAGTCTACTCTTAAAAGGAAAGCTAGATCAACTGTATTTCAACTGAAGCAAATGCGATTACTAAAGCCTTTGATGTTCAATTAAAAAAAATACAGAAAAAGAAAGCATCTAACTGCTGGAATTCATTTTATCGGAGAGGCAATTTTACCCAAAATTCTGTCACCTTTTTCTCGAAGCCTTAGAATAACATTCTTGTGCACAACTGCATTGACTACAACTCTCTGTTTTCGAAGAGGTATTTACCCCCTCAAGTATATCCCGCCTCCAGATACGTATTGTTTCCCTTATTGCTTGTCAGTTCAGTATACCATAGTTCGAACATCTGGGAAAAATCTTCGAATGAATGACTTCAGAGGATAAGAGCATCGCACATGTATCTTCCAGATTTCTTCATTAAAAAAAGGGTGAGAGTTATATGGCGAGCATATCTAAAAATTAATAAATACAGTTTGAAATTATAGGTCCGCGTTATAGGCCGGAATGTACTGCATTTGATTCAGTAAAACGAAATACGCCAAAAACGATGTGTTATAAATTTGACACGGTGATGAGACAGCATGGAATCGCAGCCTTACAATTACCATTTTATCATTGCCATATTAATGCTATTCTTGGGTAGAAATAAAGAATTTTATTCGACCTCGCAGGATAACAAAGGAAAGTGACATGTCGAAACTTTTAAAATCTTCAGAGGAAGTGATAAAATGATGTTACAGCTCAAAACTGTTAAAATATTGCTCGTATGTTCTCTCATTAGAAAAGGTATACAAAGTCAGAAGAATAAAAAAATACATCGTCGGCATCAGTGAAGATATTTGAGACCACTGCAGTTTGAAATGAGAATACAGTGCAAACGAAAGTGAGAATGGTTCTGACACTTCTTAAAATGAGGACTTTTAACAAGAATTAAGAAAGGTATGGATTTAATTTTTATTTATTTCCTTTAAAATATGTCGCTGATATTTACGTATTATCGCACCTTAGTAGAAGTGGCAAAATTATCGGAATGCACAAATTCTGGCAGTGGTGCGCATAAACATTCTTCAGGCAACCATACTGATAACAATCTTTCAGTAAAATTGCCAGTTTCGCATGTGTTCTTTTGATTATATTCCAAGTTCCAATGGTTTTTATAAACAATTCGGGGATATTTTTAGTCCAAAGGGATTTAGTCCCGAAGGACTATTACTTTCGTTTTGCGATTTTGCGTTGAATCACTCCGAATGCCCGTTTCACTTTTCAAATTGTTGCCACTAAATGTTATCGCTCTGCATTAAATTTAAAAAAATGAAAAATCTGCATAAATGTATGCATGTTTCTCGCATTGTGATAAAACCTAGAGCCATCGAATTTTGAATGACGTAATCCTACTGCGAATATGGGCATCTGGAAGCCCTAATTTTGAATTTGAAATTTGCTTTATTATCGATTTTATGTTTTGTAACATTTCAACGAATTTCTGATTAACAAACTAAATGATTTTAAAGCGAGCAATGGCAACACTGTACGGAAAAAGAAAAAACATTTTTATCTCCAGCGCACGAGACTTACGGAAATTCTAAAGATATGTTCATTTTAAAATGATTTTGCGATATTGATTTTGAACTGAATTTTATGGTTTGAGTACGTAGTACATGATATTTGATAAAAAAAGGTAGCACACGAAACGTTAAAAAAACGCGCCTTTGGACGTAATTTAAAATCTGAAATCTTTCAGATTTTTTTTTTTTGCCTTAAATTCAATTTTTAAATATTCGTTTGGGAGCGTGTTAGCAACGGAAGAAACAGAACTAAAATATCTGCAGGAATACATTATTTTGCCGCAATATCTGTAAAGGGAACAGGGAAGATATGCAAGGTAGCCTGTTAGCAATGCCGAAATTGTGCGCGATGCCGGGGTTTTGCGATTCTCAGACTTTTTTAAGTGAAAACACAGCCTTGTATGTATACCTTTGTTTTTCAGAGGAAAAACAGAGCAAAAAATTTCAGATCAGTTTAGCAAAACCCTTGTGTTTTAGTTATTTATGATTTTTTTGGCACAATATAATCCTTATTTAATAATTTAAATCTGTGTTTTTGCTTTTGATATGTTGATAATGTTTGTCGGCTTACAACAAATAGAGGTAGTTTAGAAAGTTTCATAAAAAAGTCACGAGAATCATGAGCCTGCACCACATAAGTAGCTTTTACCTTTTCTTCGAAAATCGCCAGCTTGCGCCAAGGTGGTTGTGTTAATACGTAAGTATTATATTGCTTTTATTTTTACGAACTTTTTATAACTCCTAAAATATTATTTACCATTACTTAAATAAAATTTTACAATTTAATTATTTTGAACTTCTCTTTTATATTAAAAAAGTTTGTTTCTGTGGGATAATTTACCTTTTTTTTTTTTTTTTTTTTTTTTTTTTGGTCACAAATTCTGTCCGAAAATATAAGTTTAATAGCGTTATATTTATAAGAAAAGACATTTTATTATAGAGCTGAACTCATGAAATAGCCCTTCTTTCAACATTTGTTCAGAAATAATATTGTGGGCTGAATAGAGAGAGCCGTGTGCTTACATATTGTTTCACCTGAGGCAAGCGGTGAGTGCTCATATCCAATATAATGTGTCCGACCATTTGATAACCAAAGTACATAAATAAATAAAAGATAAAAATAAAAAAGAAGATGTTTATTATTTACAGGTACAATTAATAATACACAGACAATAAAAGTTAGCTATATCTGTACACTTTTAGAATAAACGTTAAATGTACCTCTACACTGTTGTTCTGTGTATCTGTACACTTTTGTATTAATCAAAGATAATCATTTTAGGTCATAATATCATAAGTCTTACAATGTTACTTAATAATAACTTTAAGAAAATTATACATATAATGAATTAAGTTGCATTTATGAATTATTTTTAAAAGAGTTAGACTTGTAACCGAATTAGTGCCCGGAATTATTGAAATAGCATGGTTTTTAAAACTAAATATTTCAGACTTAATTTCTGCATTATTTGCAGCATTAATGTACTTAAGAGCTAGGTTACAATCTGTTATTGCCTTAAATCCAATGACATTAGTTTTTCACTAAATAGGGGAAAAGTAAAAAAAGTCCTAACATACACTCACGTTTGTGAAAATTGCAACACCAAGAAGGAATCGTCATAATTGAATGCAATTTAATACACAGTTGAGTGGTAGTGGTACAAATAAATGATTAAATGTTCAAAGCAAACAAACAAGAACAAGAGATCAGAATCAGTATTTTGTGTGGCCACCACGCGCCGCAATAAGTG
>KK117010.1:212413-246180 GCA_000611955.2 Stegodyphus mimosarum
AAAAAAATTTTCATCCGTGTTAGAAGTGTCAGGTTCTAAAAAAATCCAGTCCGAGTTTCATCAGCCTCTTGTAGGATCGTCAGTGTCCGTTGTGCAGTACTGTGAAGTTGTAGAGTATGGTGATAAAAGTGATATGTGTCTGGATCATCAGTATATATAAAAAACCTTGTGCTTAATTAATTTGTGATAGCATCTTTATCCAAGCAACCTGTGTATCAAGTCTACAATCCAGGCGGGTAAATACCTTGGATTTTTATATTGAGGAAGTGAAGTAATTTAATTTATTTCTATAATTTAGTTTTTGCATAACTGTTTTAAGTCGATATTGCTTTCTGTAAGCAGGTTAACATTATTTGTATTATTATAAGTCCTCAAGTAGACAAATATTATTTGAACGTATAATGTTCATATTATGGTGTAAATTGCCTTGCATTTGTGTTTAGATTCGTAGAATATGTTGTGAAAAAATGAAGGGATCACACTGTACTTCTCATATTTGAAACTGATATTTGCTTAAAACAATTATATATATATATATAGAGAGAGAGAGGGGGGGGACTAGACTTAGATTGTTATCCTGATTTGGGCTTATATTATCATGGAATTCTTAGCAAAAGCTAGAAAAGAGGACCTTAAAACCCTGGCTAAAGAGTTAGGGGAAAAGGTCGGACCTGAGCTCAAGATATTGGATCTAAGACAGCTGATTATGGGGAATAAATCCTACGAAGAGGAACTTGTGTAAGACCTGTTGGAACATATCACTTCCATTAGGCTTAGTAGGGCAGAAGAAGAGAGGCAACATAGAATTAGAAGGGAAGAAGAAGAGAGGTAGGATAGAATTAGGAGATAAGAAAGAGAGTTTGAATTAACAGGATTACTAGCCGCTAACGGAAATAATTCTTTAACCTGGTGGGAATGAAGAAAATGTGCTTAGGGAAAGCCATTACGATCTGCAAAAAATGATTCCAAAATTTGATGCTGAAGAGAACCATATTAGGAACCATACCCAACCACCGAATCTACACCAATCAGAATGGGTTTCTGTTTTATTGACAATTTTACCAACTGCCATAGTACAGCTGATTATGAGAGAGCCAGAGCAGCAAGCTTATGACGCTTCTAAGCTTACGCAAAGGGGCTACTGCTTAAAAGGCTTAAGCTTAGTCCAAAAAAAATTCGCACTAAATTTATGCAATTCCAGAAAGACACTCAAACCACTTGGAGACATTTCGCTTTTGAATTAAGGAATTATTTTGAAGAATGGATCGCGGGTCTAGAAATTAAAGATTCTGAACTTTTAAAAGATCTCATGATAACGGACCAAAGTCGTGTAAAGAAGATTATGGTCGAAGATAACGTCTCCAAATAAATTAGCAGAATTATTAGAAGAGTATGAAAACGTACGTGAACACCGCAAAAATATTTCGCCTGTTCATAATTCGGAGTCACAAAAGGGCAATAAGAAGCATTCAAATTCAAGAGATTCGCAAAAGTATCACCATCTTGGCGGGAAAGCTAGATATGCTTCCGAAAAAAGGGCGCGTAGACGCTTTTGTTTTGAGATGTGGCTGTAAAGAAGTCGCGTCACGCGACTGCTCAGCGGTAGTTTCTGTATGTATGGCTGTAATGAATTATTGCTTTACTTTTATTACTCAAGAAATCTTTAAATTTTAAAATAAATATTTAAAAGACCGTTGGTCTGATTATTCATCCATCTCGGATGCTCTTACGTTACAACATATATATATGTACGCGTTTGGTTCTGTTGATCGCAAAAAAAAGTGGTGCACAACTAAATGTTATAGCAGTTATATCTATCATATACAGAATTTCAACGTTCTACGGCTAATCGTTTTTGACTTATGCGCGATACATAGATACACACACACACATACATACGTACAAACGTCACGGAAATTATTCCTGTTGAATCCATTTTAAATCCGCTTTACAATTCTTTTTGGAAGAAACAGTCCTTTCTTCTGTCCATACGTACAGACGTCATGCAAAAAATTGTCCAAATGGATTCGAGAATGTCCAGAATAGATACTTCTATTGAAATATGATACCCGAAAGTTTTGAGATTGCAATATATCCTTTACTTCGTACAAGGAATTTGTTATATGTGTATGTGTTTCGTACAAGGAATTTGTTATACGTGAGTAGTATGTGTTAATTTCACTAGTATAGTATTTTTAGATGCAGACAGCGATTAATTCAAAAATATTAAATGAACTGGTAATTTATTAACTGCTATGCACCATGTTCGCAGAAGTCCTTTTATGCGGCCTGTACTTCGTTCTCCAATCACACTTTCTTGTAACTGGAAGTGCCGCTGAGTTTCATCTGCTTTTCTGTGAAAATAAAGTGCAGCTTATAACGTGAGAATATGGTAGTACAATCACTCGGATATATTATGAGCATAACCGAATATGCTGTGCCTCCATTTATCATACCAGTGTATACAACATAGGATTTCTTAGTTACATGTGTATGAAAATAAAATTTAAAAAAATATATATGCTGAAGAAATATTCGTCATATTTATCCGAATTGGAAAATCCTTGCATTTGCTAAATTTTTGTCTTTTTAAAGTGCTTATTAAAGCGATTTATTTTAAAACGTTCTTTATCCTCCAAACAGAAAACAAAATTATAGTATAAAATCTATTTTCTTGAAGCAAAAAACATTCTTTTAATAATTTGGTTGCTTCCATGGCCCGTCCAATTGATCAAAGTTTCCTGCTAAACGAGTTCTATTCCTAGTTTCTTGTTGCGCATATCGAAAATTCGTACTACCCAGTTATTAAAGCAACATAAACGAAATAATCTAGAAATTCAAGGTCATAAATTAATGGTATTTTGAGTCTAAAATATCTCTGTTAAGCACGTGAAAAGATAGCACGTGTATTTTCATTTACGGAAAGTTCGTAGAATTATCCAGCGTTTTGTGCTTGTATTCCTACTTTTTCTATTGTTATGCGTGAATGGGTGCGTAATAGATTGAACGCACACGGAATGGATAATAAATAGTTTGATGAAATTTATTTTACCAAAAGAAGCACTTCGCAGTTCTGGAACTTTCCACGAAAATACTCGTACAACTTGTAGAGCCTTTTTTTTAAGCATGCAGTGCCCTTCCCTAACTGGAACTTGGACATCTCGAGCACGCACCGAGTGTGCTACAGTTACACCACGAAGGCATACTGGAAGGAGGGAGAAAATACCTTATATACTACCCCCTTAACGGACGACTGGGGATTTGGGGAGCCAGTCGCCAAATCCTGGTGGTAACGAATTATAGTCCACCACCTTATAGTTCAGGCGCCACTTGTGAGAGATATTAAGTTATTCTGAAACAGGAGACGTGAAAAATGTGCAATGCCCTTGCCGGGACTCGAAACTGAACCTCTCGAATACGCGCCAAGTGTACCGTTACACAACGAAGGCATGCTGGAAGGAGAGAGAAAATACTTTATAATCTGTTCTCAGTATAACAGAGGACAACCAGTAGTTACCATTTCATACTAATAACGTTAACACGGTGCATAGCAGTTAAAGACAGGGTAATGCAAAGCGCATTTAAAGAGCCAAGCTCCATGGAGATCTCTGAATAATCTGCAGTCAGAATTGAACTAAAACAGAGATCATATGCTCTCTCCAATCTCATATACTCTTCACCCGGCCTGCGAGAAATCTCTAGTACTTCCATTTCTCGAAATTACGGGGGAAGGCATATATGGTTAAAGTTACATATAAAGACGAGAGATACATATAAAGTACAGTACCAATTGCTGTTATATAGGGATCGGACCAAAATGCCGCCAAATGGTTGCCAATAATAAGGACAAAATTTAATTGCGAAAAAATTCGCCAACTTTCGATATCTCGCCAATTTAGCGGGATAGCCATTTATCTAAATGTTAAATAGACTTGTCCGTGTAATCTAACTTTTTCGGCAAAGCTTTGTTTTCTTCAGACTTTTCATGTTACGTTACAGAAAATATAGTACAATTTCACATATAATTTCGCTAAAAGTATTTATTTACACATATAAAAAATTCGTAACATTGTTGCCTTCCCAAGCACTGGGCAGGAAGCCATACTTACAACTAAGGCAAATCACTCCAGTTCTAAGATAATAATTTCAAGAAATAACATGCGACAAATTGAAAAACAAATCAATAATTAAATGCATGAATTTATGAATTTATATGCGAATAGTACCATGGTCTTATTTGTATATAAATTTATTATTCACATTATATACATTACGGCGACTGCGTTGTATGGCCATAGTAAGTGGCTAGCCTGTCGTAATTACGATTTTCGATGTACGATTCCCCCCGTGTTTTGGCTAGACCTATCACTAAATTTATGTATGGCTGTGAACCCCGCCCCCTATCATGTCTGCAAATATTGTGAATTGTACTTTAAATTGTGCTTTAACTGTGCTCCCTCAATCTCTTTCCAGCTGCAGGTCACCTGGCCGTGCTCCACCCTCTATGTTCTGGTTCTATCAGTATCGACTTCAGACTCTCACCGGACTTTACGCAGCTAACAAAGTAGCTGACTCTCTGAGGTGTTGGATGAAGGAATTGTCGCGGGTGTATCAGCTCACAAGGAAATCGATTTACTGCCCAAGGAATGCTAGCTAAATCAACTCTCCACATTAATTTGCACATGCCAATAATTGCTATCGCTGCTATTAAGGACAACTACTACAACTGCTTATCATTCTAATGCTATGCTCATAAAAGATATGCTAAAACCATATTTAGGTGTTAAACACAGGAACCTGGAAAAGAAGCGACTTCGGCATCAAATCTGAACGATTTTAAGCTTAGAATTTGAAGACTTACGGATCTGAACTGCGACATCGTTCAGCTTATTTAGGACTGCGTAAGGACCGTCTCAGAGTGACTGTAGTTTAGGAGAGAGTCCTTCTCATCAAATCGGATTCCATAACCACACCTAGTTACCTTCGTTGAATCGGTGCTGTGTAGCTCTCTCGCAGTATCGCGTCTTCATCTTGTCTGTCGGCAAGCTGACTCAGTCCCATGCAAAACTGTGTACCTGTAGATCTTGAATGTATTCTTCAGACGATGAAGGCGCATCCAGAGGGCGAACAAGCAAGGCATTAAAAGGCAGATAACGAAGGCAGATAACGATTACAAAGCAAATAACGATTACAAGGAAGACGAAGATAACGACCGAAGAGCGTTTGGGATGGGGAACAGCCGATGATCTCTTGTACGGCACTGCATTAGACAAGTAAGAACAGAAGTAGCTTCTGGTCACAGTATTGCAGTTTCTGGAAACCATCAGCCACGGGTTATTAAGGACGGTTCGATTAAACCTCTCTACCATCCCGTCTGCCTCTGGATAAGGTGTTGTTTGGGTTTTGTTTATGCGGAATAGTTTTCAGAATTCTTTAATTACAGCCGAAATAATGTTCCTTACTTAATCGGAATGAAGTGGCAGTCCGAACCTGGAAGCAAAATTCTGTATAATTATGTCTGCTTCAGACCAGCTTGGGAAGTAATCAGTGACAATGGTATCAGAAGTTCGGGGAATAGGCCATAAGATGTCATAAGCGATGCGTTCAAAAGGCGCTCCTACATTGTAACGTTTCAGCTTTCCACGGCTGCGTTTCTTCGGTTCTTACCAGCCCGCTTAGGCGTCGGAAGACTGATACCACTTCTGTATGGCAGCCCTTGCATTAAAGTAGTAGCAGTAGCATTACTGCAGTAGAAGCGTTCTCGAACTCTATGCAAAGTGTGCATTATTCCGAACTGCCCCCCTGATGGACTGCTATGTAATTCTTTAAGGACATCCAGGATCCGCAATCTTGGAACTATCAACTACCATCGTAATGCCTTTCCATGATCTGATTCGGACATCCGGTAAAAGACACATTTTCGAATATGCTGTGAGTCCCAAAGAACCAAATATTATATTGTCGTAGAACTATAAATCGAAATGTCCTCCCAGGTAGGTTTCCTACTTGAAGACTGCATTAAATCCGTTACTGATTTAATGTCGGTCGTCTTCTAATTGGTCCTTCGTGATCTTTCAGTTACGCCATGCGTTTGGGTCAAACGATTTTGAACCTGTAACTAGATGTGCGACCGTATTAACGAGCTCGTAATTCAGTTCGACCTTCGAACAATACAGGCAGTTTCCTCTAGATAGGGCATCAGCTCTTCCGTTCGATGATCCTTTTCTATGACGGATAGTGGTGTCATATTCCTGAAGTCTCTGTACCCATATGGCAATTTAGACTTCTTGAAATTTAAGAGCCGGGTCAAAGATACATGATCTGTGGAGAACAGTAGTAATGATGGAAATGTTCTACGGGTTTAACTATTTCGAGCAACACTTTCCTGGTGGCACAGGAATTATCCCCCTGTTTAGATAGACACTTGCTCCAGTATGCCATGATACATTCTTGACTATTTATTTTTTCAGAAAACACAGCACCGTCACTCTCATCACTCCCATCCGTGAGGAGAATAAATGGTTTGTCTAGCTGAGAATACGTCAGGATTGTCGCAGATGTCAAAGCCTTCTTTAGGTTATTAAATGCATCCTCACATTCTTAGGTGCTTCATGTCATCTTATGAAGAGGTCTTGAGATGAAAGTAAAGTCCTTTGAAGACCTCCTATAGTATGCGAAAAGCCTCAGCAAACTTCTCAGTTGATGGACATTCTCTGGGCGTCTCCAATCTTTAACTGCCGGCCCATTTTAAGCATCCCTACGCACACTTTGGCAGAGATGACGTGTCCGAGATAAGTTATTTCCTGTCTAAACAATTTACATTTGGCAGCACTTAATTTTAGATCGAACCTTCAATTTCTGAAGCACTTTTCTAATACTTTCTAAATACTCTTCCAAACGTTTCACGACGAAGATGAACTCAGACTAGTATATTAGGTATTATTCATGCGAAATACCTCTCAGAACGGTCTCCATGAGGCGTTCGAATGCAGCCAGGGCATTACATAATCCAAACGCTATCACCTTGAACTGCAAGAGTCCTTGACGATAGTAAATGCCATCTTTTCTAGGTCATAAGTGTGCATCCGTACCTTCCAAAATCCACTCTTTAAATCAAGTGTCTATAAAATCACTTGCAGTTCTAGGAAGAGGGTAGCTGTGTCTCTCTTCGTGGTGTCATTCAACCGGCGATAGTCAACACAATATCCAGTTTAACAGTCCTTCTTTCCGGCTAGGACGATGGGAGAGGCCCAAGGATTTGGTGAAGGCTCGATAACGTCGCTTTGTTGCATATCCTTTCGAAGATTTCTTACCTCTTCCTTTTTAGTAATCGATAGACGTCTTGGATGTTGCTTGATTGGAGGATGATCCCACGTATCAATTCTATGCTGTGTCAAGCTAGTTCCCCTTATGTCAGAAGATGAGCGGGAGGAAATATTTTGAAATTCTTGAGACACGTTCTGCAGCCCTTTTCTCTTCAACGCTTAGTTGTGCACTCTGCAATAAATCCGATGTTAGACTTTTCAAAGACACAAACTCTGAAGGACTAGTGGATCCCTTTACACAAGTCATTGGATTATATGCTGCAACCACTTCTTTCGTAATAATTTTATTTCCTCATATAAGGTATTTCTCTCACCTTCTTCGCATGCCTTCGTGGTGTAGTGGTCTGCATGCTCGACGCGCAACCGAGAGGTCCGTGGTTCGATCCCCGGCGAAGGTGTTGCTCATTTCTCATGACTCCTGCTTCCAAATAAATACCTAATGGCTCTACACTGGCGCCCGAGCTAAAAACGTAGTGGATGATGATTCTCTACCACCGCGATTTGGCGATTGGGTCCCCCGAACCCCAGTCGCCCTTTAAAAGGGGGAGTATATAAGGTATTTCTCTCCCCTTCTTCGCGTGCCTTCGTGGTGTAATGGTCTGCATGCTCGATGCGCAACCGAGAGGTCCGTGGTTCGACTTCCGGCGAAGGTGTTGCTCATTTCTCATGACTCCTGCTTCCAAATAAATACCTAATGGCTCTACACTCATAACTTTCACTTTATTACTAAAGTTGGCAACTCTCGCCAGAAAGACGGTCTTCGATAGGTCGAAGAGCGCCGGAAGCTATTATTACACCTTTCAGGCTGTTACAATTCTTTGTATACTCCATTATGCAGTAAGGAAAATTTCTGTTTTTGGCTATGGACCCAGATAGAAAAAATTCAGTTTCTGTTTGTACTGTGATATTATGTTGAGCTGTTATCTGGTAGACGAATTTAACACTTTTATCTTTAATTCCGAACAGGCTTCTCTTCTCGAAGGCAGAATGAAGTTCGCTATTTTTAAGGCCGAAGAAAAAATTTTATTTCCTTAGAAAGTGTAATCCAAGTACGCAAGGGTCAGTAATATCTGTCATATATGCCATGAAATGGTAAGCGGCACTTCCAAACGTAATGTTAATGTTTTACTTTCTGTCGATGTCGAATTTTATCACAATCTGACAGATAATGCAGAGTGGCGTCCAGATGAGTTTACCTTCCAGTTGTTGGGCCAGATCTCTTCGGATAATGGTAAGATTGTATGCTGCATTGATGATCATGTTGCAAGGAGCTCCATTTATATGTTCTAGGATGATGAGCTCATTACCGCCGTCAGTGATTGCAGAAATCTGAAGCGCTTTAAAATTGGGCTTCTGAATATCTGGCAACTTCCACTCTGCCAGACGGCCATTAATATGTTTCTTACTTGCTTGCTGGGGAACGGCCTTAGCTTCCGTGCCTTGAGGTGTTCCGCAGTTCCTTCGTACGTGACTTTAGAAGGTCAGTCACTTGCTCCACTGGCTCCTTGACCAAACAGCTCTGATTGGGTGGCGGTCTGTACGAATGGCTTATTGGGCTAACTAGAATTTCATGGCGTACACTAAAGCGCTTTTTAGATCCTTGACATCCACCACAGGCCTGTGTGTATCTCAGGATCCCGGATGCCATCAATGAAATATTGCAGGGACAGGAATTCTCTCATGTCTGATGGGCAGTCCAAAAAGACGAGATGAACCAGTCTTTCAACTTCCGTGGCGAGCTCTTGGAGTGTTTTCGTGTGATTCTGTTGGCGAGATTTTGGCTGAAGCCTACTATAGTCTTTTAAACGCTTCTCTTCAAAGAGGAGCCCTATAGTGCCGGACAGAGCTTCGAGGTGTAGCCTCTGGTTTTCGGGCAGAGTTTGAAGGATATCCGCTGCGTCTGCTCTCACAAAAGCTGCGAGATGGCAGACCTTAGCTTGGGAATTCCATGCATTTGCGTCAGCCAATGCAGAAAACTGCGTTTTACTCATTTACCAGAAGATCTTTCCTTCATATGTGGATAACTTTATAGAGGGACGAGAAGCCATGACTAGAATTTGATAACATCATAATTTTTTCCTGCTGTAAACTTTAATCTATCAATTTCCTTAGCGACTGCAGAATAAATTCTGTAATCGATTTGTTTGTCGGCAGAAGAAACTCTTTTTTTCGATTTGTTGTTTGACAGCAGAAGCTGTTTTTCTAATTTATTTTTTGACAGCAGGAACTTTTTCTTCAATTTCTCCAACTTTGTTTTCAACCATGTCTATTCTGCCTTACATAGCTCCAAATTTTTTTTATTATACCAGTAATGGCTCTTTTAATTTTCTTTTCAACTGCTTCAATTATTTCTTGAACTGACTTGACGGCGCCTTCCATCTTTTCTTGCCCCAATTTCATCTCTTCTTTGCTTACTTACTTCTCTTCTTTAAAGGTCTTGATGGCCCCTTCCATCTTTCCTTGACTCGCTTTCACCTCTTCTTGGTTAGCTTTCATCTCTTCTTTGTGGGAGTTGACGGCCCCTTCCACCTTTTCTTGAACAGTTTTCAGCTCTCCTTTAACGAATTCTTGACCCGCTTTTTTTTCTTCTCTAAATGCAGGAAAGTCTGTCAATAGTTGTCTCAGTTGCTCATCCATCGCTCTTGGCACCTGCATTTAAACCCGCTCCAAAATTGTTACATGCGTACACATTCGTAAAGGATTGAATGCATCCAGAACAATAATAGTTTGATAAAATTTATTTCACCAAAAAAAATAAAAAAATAAATAAAAATAAAAAAAACTTACAACTCTGGAACTTTTCGCAAAAATCCTCTTACAGCTCTTCTCAGTATTACAGAGCATAATCAGTTGTTACCACTTCAAACTACTGATAACGTTAAACACAACGGAATGCACAGCGCATCCAGAAAGCAAACCGGAAATTCACACGGAAAACTCCCAATACTCCGAAGTCAGTTTTCAATTAAAATTGAAAACAGAAGCTCTGTCCGGTGTTATATAGTCTTCATCCGGCCGCAGAAATATTTTCTCCCTCCTTACGGCATACCTTCGTGGTGTAAGGGTAGCACACTCGGCGCGTATTCGAGAGCTCAAGGTTCGAGTCCCGGTGAAGACATTGCACATTTTCCCCGCCTCCAACATTTAAAACCTAATGACTCTACAAAGTTACATATAAGGGCCAGATATGGTTGCACTTACATATATGGATCAAATACAATTATTCAATCACGGTGCAAATTACAATTAATCAAAAACCCAAAATTTCGCCAAGTTTGGCGACTTTTAGCGATTTTAGACAAATTTGGCTACAAAAATTAGTTACCAAAGCCATCGCCAGCTTGGCGATATTCGCCGATTAAGCGAGATTGCCATTTATCTCAATGTTAAATAGCCTTCACCCTGTAATCTTATTTTTCTGGCAGAGCTTCGTCTCTTCAGAGTTTTCATGTTACATTATACAAAAAATACTACCGTTTGAAATATAATCTCGATAAAATTATTTGTATATGTACAAAATTCATGGCAATATATTAACATCATAAGATAATTGGTTTTGTGATAAAATTAGTCTTTCACGATCGCATACAATTTCAAATATAATTTTTGACTATGAGTTAAAATTACTAATTCCATTGCTCATAGAGTGTGGTATATATTCTATTAAGAACTGAATTAGTAATAATTTCCCTAACTCGTAATAGCTCGTATTCCATTGCTTATACAATATGATTAAAATACATTATTGTTGCGGAACCTGTCCTTTTTTCCATTGTAAATTTTATTTGTTTTATAACTGTTCATTAGATTGGGGAATTACAGTGCCAGTCTTTGCAAGATTTGTAAACTATATTCAGTACGTATACTATATTCTCTTCTTTCTCAAGCCCACTGTAACTCCTGTATACAGTAAACCATTGCCGAACTCGCGGTTGCGACATTAATATGTTGTCCATACTGCAAAATCGCGTTCCACAAATCTAAATTTCTATGGAAAATATGTGTTAGGTATAGCTGAAATTAAAATTATTTATAATTTAAATAAACTTAAATATTTTTTCATAAAAAGAAAAAGACGAAATACTAGGTGAAAAGTACCTGATACAATTATTTTCCTACCAGCTGCCAAACGATAAATTCGGTAAACATTGGTAGTTCGTCCTGGGCTCAATTCTAGGAGAATGTGTTAGTTGCATGGGCGTGTTCGTGATTTCCTCGTATGTAACTTAGATAAGGGCTAGTTTCACTTAGGAAGTTCACCACGAAAGTATTCCTTATCTAGGCAGATATCATTCGCGTGCTTTGCCCTAATGAGATAAACCAAACCCCCCCCCCAAGCTACAATTACTTTTTTTAGAAAGCTGGTGATTTTTACCTGGGATAATGATTAACTCAATTTTTTAAAGTTTGGCTGTAACGAGCGCGGAGTTTTCAGTACCTCTCATAAACTATTCGCTTCTCTGTTCATTTGAGTTAAACTCTCTTGCAAAATCAAACAATTCCTATGCCCTTCTTAACACCTTGTTTAATTTCTTGTAAGGTAAAGACGCTTTGTCTTCGTCTTCATTATCACTGTCGACTGGCGTTATAAGATCATCCACTTCTTCATTTGTCATTTCTCGATTATCATTTCAAAATTAATTCTTTGACCTTCTTCCATATTTGAAAATCTTTCGCATCCAGCTGCCTTTACAATTCGTACTTTTGTAGCCAAGTTAATTCCGTCAGCGAAGCCGCCTGACCGATATGCTAACTATCCCAATGGATCGGCTGCCTTGCTGTCGGTGGAAAGAAAGAAAGTAGTTATAAGATTAATCTCAATTTGGTTTATATAAATTCTAGTCTAGCTTTCTAGCCTGCCAGACAAATTATCTTCTCATCTTTACTTTTCAATAATAAATAAATAAATAAACTAAGGAATTCACCTAAGCTTCAACTTGAAGTTACAGTGCGGTTATACATGGGCATATCAAAAAGGCCTCACGGCTCCGTTAATAAAAGACTAATTGACTAACTTAACATTTATTGAAACTTATAAAATGCAAAACAAAAATCATAATGCGAATACAAACCAAAATCATAATGCGCACTTTAAACTCAGCGCTAACACTGCAGCACTTTTGTACCGCATTTCACTAGAACATTAAGAATACGCAAATGCGTATATTGTTGCCTGTGGTCCGAACGTAGGTAATATAATTAATAAAATTAACTTCCGATACTTGCAGGATTGACAGACAATAAAGATCATAAGTATTTATAACTCACAAATTAAATTCAAAGTCTAAACCCTGCCTCGTCAACTACAGTGTGGCCAGAAAGGTCCCTTAACACCTGAACTAAATATGTGTAAGATGGTTAGATATTAAAGATTTTAACCTCATGTCCTGACCTTTGATGTGGCAACAGTGGTTCTCACGTGAATTCCAACAAGATTGTCACGTAACTGCCATGTGATTGCTTGGGGAGGAGAGTAAGGTCTGCATGTTGACCGGTTCATTGTCTCGCTGTTTTGTGCTTAGTGAAAAGTAATGGTAGATATCTGCGGCTTCTCTTTGGAGGAGCGCTTAGTGACAAGTGTGTTGGTCAATGAACGGAAGTACGACGACGAAAATATTACACAGGTGATGGATAGGTTTTGTGAACGGTTGGACAAGGATCCACCAAGTCGTCAGACTTTGATTATGTGCGACAGGAAAGCGTTTTGCCTGGGAAATTCGCTTTCGGTATTGCATGCCCCTTGTCTGGAGGATCGTCAGATCAGAAGTCGTACATCGACAATAATACTCTGCGGACAAGTGTGCTTGAAGTCTTCCAGCATGTGACACCACAACTGCCAAAGCGGATGAGTAGAAGGACATTCAGACGAAGAGGATTTTCTGACCACCACCTACTTTAGTTTTCAATAAAACTTACTACCTGGTTGATCTTTAGCAACAATGCTGAAGGCAAATCATAGCAAAAGAGTTTCACATGGCAGGCTGCATTGCCAATCATCTCTCTTTAATCTAAATTCCCGCTTCTATTAGCAATTCACTTCATTTACATATTCCGGTGAAGGAGACAAAGTAATAGAAGTGTAGATAGGATTTCAACATAAGAAATTATTTGTTAATTAAAATAATTAGCACTACAAAATTTTCAAAAATAATCCTGACATAGTGAACTTTCGTTGTTTACATTTCTGAAGAATGCAGAGGAAAGTAATTTATCCCTTTACATGCATACACCATTTCCCTGCGTTATGACACAATGTTTTTCACAGAGAAACCTTTTTATATGAATGTTTCCAACACTGGACGAATCTACCTTAAAGTACTGAATATAGGTAGTTAATCAGAATCTCGATTCTTAAATAAATGGGGTTGCTTGCGATTTTTTGAATATGTAATATGTGAATGTAGGAATATGAATACACGAGCCAGTTTCTAGTAGAAAGTTCTCCACGAAAACATTCTTTACATGTTGTATTAAATAACTTTTGTATTAAAAACATATTGCACTAAATAACTTTTGTATTAAAAACATATTGCACTAAATAACGTTTGTATGTTGCCATAACCCGTTAATGAACCAAATGTGTTCTGTAGGTAAACCGCCTTCTACTGTTATCCTACAACTTTCAAGCAAGAAGATAAAATTCTCATCATTGTGTCAATTAGTAGGAAAACTTACTATCTAGTTACGAATCTAGGATTTTGTATGACGGGATCTCGGCATACAAAATCCTAGGTTTTTCACATTAATTTTTTCACATTAATTCCAAAATGACTCTCTCACATTGTACCTGCACTCCTTTTCTTCCAATATGTACACAGATCAAAATCGGATCCATTGGAAACTAGCAGAGGTTTTCGTGTATAACGAGTTGGAAAGCTATTCTTCTGTGCCGAATTTTATGTTTATGACCCCCACTTCTTCTCTTGCAGTTATAAAAAAAACAAAAGTTTAGAAAGTAGATCCGAAGATGGTTGAAGAAAGCCAAATTTTGCGAGTATGAATCAATGGTAATTTCTTCTTTTGCCCTTTCAATACTTAATAAAGTTCTTACGTTATTCTTTATGTACTTCATAAGTGAAGAGATAAGATGGAGATTTTAGAAATATCTATGTTTTTTTTCCTATGGCGGGGGGAAGAAGTTTAGGAGGAAAGTAAAAACTCTACATTTGCTGCAAGGGAAGTACAGAAATAAATTCTTTTTCTGAAGTGCAAAAACAGAATTATTTCATGCACTTCGATATTAAGATAAATTCAAATCAGTATCAGCTGACATCACGCGGCAAGATGAAACTGATGATGGCTGCGAAAGCACAGGGTGGGCATCAAAAAATTTCCCCTATATATGAACCCCTAATAGCCTATCTTTATTCGAAGGCATGCGCTCGAGATTAGGAGGATTTAAAACAATAGATCTGTCACGGTTACGGTTACAATAAAAAAGTTCGAAATTTTCGAATGACAACACCCACTCTTTTCATGCACAAGTTGATCAGAGCACTGAAAAGCCATAAATGGCGTTGGAACGATACACGTAAGATGAAAATTATAGGCATAAAATATATGCAAAGAAGAATATTGCAAAGGACCATTGGCAACACAAGAGAGGGGAAAAAACTTATATTGGAATTACAAGTTTGCAACGTGTACAACGATTCAGATCAACGCGTACAAGATTCAAGTCATCTCCTGCAACTTAGCAGTTTCGTGGCCACCGCCATTCACCGACCTCATTTCGATGGATTTCTGGCTCTGTGGTTATCTGAAATCTAAGGTATACACATGAAACCCATGAGATTTGTCAGAATTGAAAGATGCCATAAAATGTGAAGTTATACTAATTCTTCCTGCGATATTGCGTTCAGCATTGTTGTCAGCAACTTGCGTTATTGTCTGCAAAGATGGGCTTGTTGAAAACTTGATTCCGATTTTTATTTAATCCCATTAAAAGTTTTTTCCCTTTCCTCTCTTGTGTTGTCATTGCTCCTTTGCAATGTCTCTTTTTGCAAATATTCTAAGCCGGCAATTTTCGTCATACGTATATCATTCCTACGTCATTTAAAGTTCCTCAATGCGCTGATCAATTTGCGAAGGAGAAAAGTGGGTGTTGCCACTCAAATTTCATTTTTTTTACTTTAACATGAGAGCTGTATTATTTTAAATCTTCCCAGTCTCGAGCACATACCTTCAAATAACAATATCTGAGGTTTCATTTTCATTGGTTGAGCGGATAGGCTGCTAGGGATTCATATATCGGGGAAGCTTTTAATGATCATCATGTGCGTTGTCTAATATGCAGTCACGGAAAGTTCGAAAGCCGCACGAGAAAAGTTTGCATATGGATTTTCTTAAAACAAACGCATAGTGAAGCTATATGTACGACGCATGCGTGTGCGGAAGGAGATGTGTGCTAACTTCAGTCGTAAGGACGTGGCATTCATTCAAAAATGGCTGGTGGGATGCAACTGCGTCGAAAACGGATCAGCGAGCTGTAATTAAGTTTTTAACACAATTTTTTGGAAAGGTGTAAGCCGGTGGACATTCATCGAAGAATGATTGCTGTTTACGGATTTACGGAGAAGTGTGTGTTGAAGTCCACGGTGACGAGATGGGCGAGAATGTTTAGCGAAGGTCCCCAGGAGGGAACGGATTTGCCGCGGCCCGGTCAGACGCACAAGGTTGTGAGAGATTACCTGATTATGGACATTGACACAGCAATCAAGGCAAATCGACGTTGAAGCATTCGTGACATTGTAAATGAGTTGAACGTTTCCATCGGTACTGTTCACAATATTGTCAGCAACATTCTGAAGTATCGAAAAATTTGTTACCAATGGATACCCCGCATACTGTCTGACCACCACAATAAATAGCGAATGGGCCTTAGTTTACAGCGTTTGGTGCGCTATAGGGCTGACGGTACCGCCTTTCTGCAGCAAAAAGTGGCAGGAGATGAAACTTGGTGTCATCACTTCCAACCGGAAGGAAAATCCATCAGCATACAATGGAAACATCCCGACATACCTAGGCCCAAAAAATTCAAAACTCAGCACTCAGCCGGAAAGATGATGTTGACGGCATTTTTCGACATTCAAATCCCTTATTACTGGGATTTAAGGAGCCACACGTCTGCATCAATGCCCAACGGTACACCGAAACACTTGATAAGCTGCATAAGACTACCAAAAACAAACGTCCAGGTATGCTGTCGTCAGGTGTCATCCTTCTGCAGGACAATGCAAGGCCGCATGTCACCCGGGTATGTGTCGAGGCATTGGCCCGTAAAAAGTTGAAAGTCTTGGAACATCCAGCTTACAGTCCAGATATGTCGCCTTGTGACTATCACATCTTTGGACCGCTGAAGAAAAGCCTAAAGGGCCAACGCTTTCAGTCCAACGAGGACCTAAAGGCTGCAGTTATGAACTGGTTTCATAATCAAGCGAACATCGTTCTTCGCGAACGAAATGCGTAACCTTCCCCAGCAACGGGACTCCTGCCTTAACGCAATGGGGAATTTTTTAACAAATATTGTATTCATTTCAATCATTAAATATTGCTGTTTCTATCTATGTATCTGTCTCATTTCTGTAGCTACACATCTCAGGGATAAACACCTCAAATCTGTTTCATTTGAACGCCCCTCAGATTACCTAACAGAACTGCTAAACAAAAATTATCATATATCTTTAATTACATCTTTAAAAAACTTTTCATGAGGAAATTATAATAATACACTTTTCTGGCAGCTGACTAAAATAAACACAAAACAACCAAAAAAAACTAATGTTCTTTTTTCTTGTGTTTATTGAAATGCTTCCACACAGCACAAAACCTTCTCGATATCCTGAAAATGTTGTTCGTAGACTAGATCACATCTTAAGATCATCCAGTAATATCCTCATACCTTCTTAAATACATTCTCCAAAGTACTTAATGTCACATCTTAATACATCCCCAAGGCATCCTTGCTACATCCGTTCAATAGGAAACAAGATGACGTGAGGATTTAAAATATTGCTTATCACATCCATAGGGCATCCCTAACACATCCTTCTGATAGCTTAATGTCACATTCCAGGACATAAGCCTAGAACATCATCAAGCAGTTTCGAAATACCTAAATTATGGAAGAATTGAGAATTAGCATTCTTATTTCACGATGGAAGTTCTCTTAAAATGCAGCATGAATATGTTCAGCATGTTAAATGATGAAGTCCTCAAAATGCATGATAATCAGTATCTTTAGAGCACCTTTAAAATATACCAGGTCACAGCAATTTCAATAAAGAATTTTCCAAATGTATTAAAGTCCTCAGAACATATGAAAATTAAGGTATTCAGGTTATCCTCAGAAGGTTCCAAGACATTCCGATCTGCACAGGAGATCCTGAAGCAGAATGCAGTGTTAACGATTACCTTATGAAACGCATTTTGCGAGGTACGCACTTCTAATGAGGAGGTTGTTATTCACAGAAAGTTTTATGACTGTCTGTAAGCATAAATATCGTAAATAAGCATATACTATAACAACACACAGAGCGAAATGAAACAAAAATAGTAACCACTACTGAAATAAATTAATCTTTTTTGACAATGTTAGAAAGGTATCAGTTAAATTAAACTAGTGTAACTGTTTTAAATTACTGTTATTTAGTAAGCAAATTTTAATAAAGAGTGAAAAAAGGCAGATTTAAAGTACATCAAACAAAAATCTATTATCTAGGGGAGAATTTCTTAGTCTGATTACCTTTACAGAAATCAAGATAAATTAGTAAAACTGCGAAAATAAAATGAAATACGAAGATGGTTCAAAAATACATTTGCACATGATTCATCTACTCATCGCTATTTTTGAATCATTCTCTAAGACGAAATTTCTAAGACTCTAAAACACTCATGATACCATATAATTTGGTCCTCTACGGAGATGATTCTTTCACAGAGGTTATGAAGAAGCTATTATTAACTTTCACTAACCAGTTATTTATGTTTTGGAGCTTTACTGTCACTCCTCGTTTCTGTTTCACTACCAGAATGTAAACGAGGTAGAAAGGGATAATATTTAAAGGAAGGTTTTAGATTGCTTAGATAGAGCTTGTTCTGCCTGCTGGTGGCCACGTTACTAGTTTGCCATCTTAAGCGTTCCTGTCTACGGCGTTTATCATTCTTGACCGTAGTGCTTTTCCCTCCGGTGCAAGCAAAAGGCCAACTTTCCCTTTCAATATCTCCGAGTAGCCTTTTGGATAATTTAGCCTTTTGGATAATTTCTGCTTGGTTAAAATTTGAAATTCTTATTTTGATTTATGGTCATAAATGCTGGCTGAGTTTGTAAGCACCAGAAGTGCCTTCTGTTCTACATTTTTTTGAGGTTAATAAGAGGATCTTTCACACCCTTCGTTCGTGTTTGTAGTACTTTCTCTAAGACTTAGCGATAAGTCGTTACCCAGTCTTCGTTTAGTTAGTATGCATAATAGCAAAGTATATTATAAGTTTCAACATTGATGTTTGTTTATATGCTGAGAAGTACTGATCACTTTTAGAAGTAGTCGTCTTAGGTAGATGATCGCCATGAGGCAGTTCATTGTGTTAATTAAAATCACAATAACAATTTTTAATAACAGTGTAAGGTTTATCCTAATTTTATTAACAGTTATTTCAAGTTTATGCATCTTTTCTATCATTTCTAGCTTCTGCTTACAATTTCCTACCAGAATGTAATTTCAGAAACGCGTTTAATGCAAATGAGTAAATAGTAGTATTTAAGTCGATGTTTCATCGACTTCGAGGGAGAGCCTGAGTTCCTGACTAGCGCGCGTTTACCTTTTGGCTACGTCTCTCTAAACTACTGCTACGCTCAGCCGTACTTTAGGCCCTTGTTTGGCTTCGCCGACTTAATTAAGATTTAGGGGTCAACTACTTAGAATCTTAATAGCTTCGCCTATATCTTTCAGCTAGCTTTAGGTAAGTTTAATTTCCTATTAAGTTCAAGCCCAAGTGGAGGCTTTGCTGTACACTCCGAGTTAGGAGTTGATTGTATCACATTTATTCTGAGAAATAAAGAGTAGTTAACCTTTCTTACGTCTCTGTTAACACACTTAAGCGATTATTCGCTTATTAGTGTTGTAGGGTTCAAGGATTGAACACTGAATTAAAGTAAAACCTCACAACAGCTCAGTTTTTGTGGTATGTCCGATAAACTGAATGTGGGGTAAATGAAGATTGGATAATCGCGATATTATTCCATTTATTATTTTTTATTCTTAAGAACTTGTAAGCTTAATTTTGGCAACGAGAAAAGGGGAGAATTAACTATTAACCCTGCAATTTAGAAAAAAAAATATAAGTTAAATTTAATTAATATAACTTTGAGGATTAATGCAGTTAATTTTATTCTGTGTAATTATTTAATATTGCTAGTTTTCCGAATGAAAAAAAAAGTTAATCAATTTGGAAACTGTATTACTTTAGACTTCTTTATTAATGAGTGATGTTAATTTCAGAGAATAAAGGTAATAAGTTTCTAGTTCTCCCTCCTTTCAACATGCCTTCGTAGTGTAACGGTAGCACACTCGGCTCGTATTCGAGCGGTCCAGATTCGAATCCCGGTGCATATTTTTCACATCCCCTGCTTAAAATAGCCTAATGTCTCTACAAAGTCAACTAGAAAATTTGAAATAATGAAATTAGCTTGGATAGATTTATAAATTAACTACATTTTTATAATTGTAATTATCGTAAAACAAACCATTAAATTAATATGTTGAATAAAGAGGATAAAATTAATCTTTCGCCTCAGGTACTTTATTGAGATATTTTCACTAAGAAGAAATTAAGCAAGATGAAAAAATGGAGGCATATAATTTTTTCTTCTTAAAATACGATACAACAGTAATTCTCAATGGACAAGGAAGGATACTAGAGCTATTTTTATCTTCAAAATATGTTTTCGTTTCTTGTAATAATAGCAATAAATAATTTATACTTTTGAACAGTTTCATGGCATGAATAATTTATGTGACATACATAAATAATTATCTCAATTTTCTCACTTCGGGGAAATCTAATAATGCAATTTAAAACCATCACTTACCCACAAGATTTAGAGCAAAGTTATATGAAGAGTTATTGAGAAATTTGTACCAGCGGGAATCATCTAGTTTGACACATCAGTAAATCAACTGGGCCATGGATGCTGACGTAATGTATTTTTACATGAAGGTTCTAATTGCATTTTATTAGTGACGTAAAAGATTACATTACAAGCACAGTAAACAGTCAGTTAACACTAGTGCGTCACGTTTTATTGTTTTGGAGCAGCTAAGGCGCCACGTGAACTGGAAATGTTTTCTATCGCAAAGAGCAATAATTTCTAAAAACAAAGCTATTTATTCTGGAGGGAGGAAAATATATTTTCTTTAGTAAAGCAGCTTTGGAAGACTTTAGTATGTTTTCTAAATATTTTTTATAACTTCGTTAAAATCTGACTGGATTATTTATATTCACAGAATTTCCAGTTTTTTGGAGAAGCTATTTTTAACATATGAAGTATGATTTATTTGTATCAATTAAATACAAGAATCAGTTACTCAAAACCGACATGTTTTAAAAAATTCATTTGGAAATTTTATCAAACTTGTCCTATACTCGCTATGAATAATTTCAAGAATTATTTAATGCAAGCAGAAAATGTAATGACTTAGTGGGCCGTATCTATAAAGCGACATGCCCAACAGTGGCCGAGCGGCAAAGTCGCTAAACGCTGTTTCGGTCCGGAGTTTGAATTCTGGCCAACGGGCTGGCTGTACGTGGGTTTTCGTGATATTTCCCATGTGTAACTTTTATAGGAGCCAGTTTCCTTCAGAAGGTTCCTCTACGAAGGGCATTCATCCCCTTCGTAGAGGCTAATCATCCTAAAGTACCATAATCAAGCAAACTAAATAACCATAATCAAAGTGTAACGTGACCTACATTATATTTGGCTTTGCTTATGAGCATGAATCACGTGAGTAAACCTTGACTGATTACGTCTTTGTCCTTGCTTGTATCAAGGTGACTCACTGATCAAGCAAATTTTGCTGATTCAGTATTCAGACTATAGAATGCTTATGGGGTTATCTGAAATATAAATTTGTACGGAAAATAAATAAGACGGAAAACAAGCGTATGCTGCCCTGTCGTCGTGCTGTACTGCAGAGACAATATGTCAAAAATGGGAACGAATTTCTAGCCATGCTGAAAGGTGTCAGGATAGTGTTCGCGTGGAAGAATAGTAGGGATGGCTATCAGAGTTATTTTGTATCTGGTTATAGTAGAAAATGATGACAAATGAGAAATGATAAGTACAACTGCTTTAACTGACAAGTGCCAAATAGTATCACTTGAATTGCTTTTATGATGTATTCAAAATACAGTGATGACCATCGAGGGGTAGAGAGGTCCTCTTCAAGACCGCACCAATGCATTCTTCTAAGAGTTTTATAATTTACTATAATAAGCCTGTAATGTAATAAATCTTTTGACAATGTAAAAAAGTAAGCATAAGTTCTTTGTATTTATTTATTTATATACAGCTGTTTTTCGTGTGGTTTAGTATGGTAATGTTATCACTTTTTTTGATTTTGGTCATGGCTAACAGGCGGTAGTTGCGAGAATATCAAAAATTTACCTGCTAATGAATGAGAAAAACGCAAAGCGTGTAATTATGCCATACATGACCTTTCCGATCGGAAATTTTGTGGCCCATTTAAACTGACGCTTAAAAAATAATGCATCGCCAAATAACTCTTGAATGGTTAGTCGTAAACCATGGCTGTAGTTTAAGAAATGAATCAAACGAAGCAGTTTTCTCGATTTTGCGGACCGCATATGAGCCCCAAAGCAATCTTATGTGGCCCATTAATATATTTCAGTTATGTTGTAAGGAATGTTTTTTAGTTTTAAACTAAGGTGATGAGTGCGGTGTCATTTGCGAATACTATGGATCTTGTATAATTTGGCCACACATGTGATATGATAAAGGTAAGGGAAACAGAAAGATCTGGCTTCAGACAAGATCCTTGTAAGCATGCTCCTGTATGGTGCTTAGCTACTGTTCTGTTAGTTTGGATGATTATGCTTCTTTTATTCTGCAAAGAATAAAAGTCTCCATGATAATAGTCTTTCATGATGATGAAGATGTTAATCTGTCTGAAAGCTTCAATTACCTGCTAATGAATGAGAAGAATGCAATATTGAATTACGGCAAGCCACGAAAACAGACGCCTTTTTCAATTCAAGACAAAGTACAACAAAACGAAGAAATACCCGAAATTTTTGCGCGATTACAATACTTCCTTTTCTTCATGCAGGGAAGTAAAAGTAATATTCTTAAAAACTGCATTTATTGCTTTTAAATAGTTTAGTTTAATTAATAACAGACAGAATAAATATGAAAGAATAATATCGTATGTTTTCCCGAATGACAGCAGGTTTGAATCAAAAATAAAATAATGCATTAAAGTGAAACAACGCGAAATTGTGTATCGAGACTTTTTCGGATAAAAACTAGACAAATTTTCTCTACCTTTATGTGCAAAGTATTGTTCTTACAGTTATGTTCCCCCCTTTTTTTTTGAATCTCAATCAGCTGTGGGAAAAGGTGCATGTTCAACAATCAACATAGTTTGATATAGATAAAATTATAGATGATGTGAAGTTGCGCACGCATGGAATTAGCGCGCACAAAAGTGATTTAAATACATGCAGCTCATATAACAATCTATGCCAATGTATTGATAAAAAATTAATTACATAAGTAATATCCAACGCAGAAATAATTTTATCATTGCCAGTAGAAGGGAATGAAACAAAAAAATTAACAGTATTTTAGTTACGTGTTATTGATAAGATGAACGTAAGCAGAAAAAGTTTTGTTTTAAATATGAGATGAATTTGGGACAAGAACTAAATTTTTATACTAAATTACTGCGAAATAAAAATTTCAGTTTTTACTCATATACATGCATATTTATTTTTTTTATTCCGCCGTTTCTTTGCTGGAGATAACATGATAGTGCTGCCCTCTATCTTCAAAAGGTGACCTCTTAAAGTAAGGCGACAAAAGCATATAGTAAGTCAAAACAGTTCCAACGCTTTCATATCATTTCTTCTAAATTACTTTATTTTTTTGAAAAGTGAGGTGGTATGAAAGACAAAGTTATAAATTCATTTATAAATGCAAAGAAGAGAAATTTCTTATTGCAATATTTTAATTGATGCAAATACAGCATATATCACAGATCTCAGCACTATTATAATTAATATCAGGAGTACAGTGTTAGTAAAGATTCCAACTTTATCTCAACACACTGACAGAAGATGTCTCAATGTATTCATTTCTGAATTGTATATAAATATTCCCACATTTCAAAGACGTAAGAAAACTATGATAACTTTAATACATTTTATCTCGACTTTAAAACTAGATAAAGTGAATTCTTTGGCATTAATTTTAGAGAAATGTAAAACAGAATATTTTTTAAAGCGAGAGATGTATACAAAGCATTGTTGGAAACAGACCGGTTTTCTCCCGGAGAAGCCGATTTCTAGATTCGTGATCCGGATTAATTATTAATTTTTCTGGTTTTCGTTGAAATTATGATGAAATAAAATATAGTTACAAAATATTTGAGAGTAGTATATTTTAATGAACAGTGAATATAACTTCACACCCATCCAAATTTACTCCTTATCCAAAGGTTAGGAGGACAAAAAATGTAACTTGAATTTGTAACCTGTTAATGTTCTAAAGGCAAAATGGTAGTTTCAGTTTTTAAGTTTTTAATCGCTATTATAATCATTCGCGGTAAATACTCAAGTTCTAAATGCGTATATATATTATTTTATACATAATAAATGTATAAATTAAAGAAAATAAACAGTTAAAGGGGTTCAATTCATAATTTTTGTGTTGCTGCTCTATAAAACTTTTGTTTAATCAAGATAATTATAATTTTTTTACAACTGAATGTTTTACTTCGTTGCACGAAGTGAAGTGAAGTATTGTAATTCCGAAAATTTCGTACCATATTTGTGAAAAAACATCTCTACAACAAAGCAGCAAAAAGTTTTTGAATTTAATGATTTATGTAATAAAAAAATTGATTTGTTGTATAGACAAAATAAAAGTACTCATTTACAATCTGATCTTTATAGTCAGAAATTAATTTGTAATCTGATCGTTTAGATTAGATCGCATCTGATTTTTTAGATTAGACCTCAAATTTGAAAAGTTGCTTCAGATTTCGGTTTAAAATTTTAAATACATTATGAAGTCCGTGTCTCTTTGGGAACATAAACTTTTAAAAGGTCTCTTGAAGAATTATCTTCCAGACTTTGTGAAACTAAACAGATATCAGAAGAAGAGTGTATAAGACCCTTTTATTCAAGTATAAAATTATAAAATTAACGAATGACCCAACTTGGATTACAGGAAGCGATCACTTCTGGCTTAACAGAAATAAGTAACAAATAACAATTTCAAGGTGTGGTAGGTTAGCCTAACGGCTCACAGAATACTTTAACGAGCAGGAAGTGCTCTGGTCTGTAGTAACCGGCGAGACAAGCCTAAAGACGAGAACACATCAACGCCACTAACGTAAGTTGCTAATAATCACAGCACAACGTGGCCTAAAATAAGCAAACACACTCTCCAAAACTAAACAGTTTCCAGGTTCCGCTAGTGCCCGCGATTAGCATACTAAATGCATGTTGTTTTTCGGCTGTCTTGATGTATTTGCCTCAGCAGGAGCTTGAAAAAGGGTGAGGCTCGATGAAAGGTGAGTAATTGATACATAAAACAGTCTTATAACAATCCTAATGGCTATGCAGACTAACTTAAATAACAATAATGATGACAGCATATCAAATCAGAGTTCATGATCGCGTGTATCATGCAATTTGGACTGAATTTATCCAAAAGTGCATAGCAAAATACTGATTATATATAATTAGTTGCAGAAGGTATATACAAATTATAAGTAACAGTAACTTCAGTAACAGGAGCTACATAGCACAACGAGCAGAGGTCGAGGTTACATGCGTGGTCACCCACCCCAGTGCTGTAACTGAAGAATCCCTCTGGAATCTGCAGGAACTATGATAATAAAATACATTAGTATAAAGTAGTGTGATGAACTGTGCAAGAACTTTCATAAGTTAAGTGGGAAAGTCCTGGTTTTTACTGAGAATGAGTGCTGCATGAGGGCGAAGATATCTCTCTTCGTTGAGCACTTCATAGTGAAAAGTTCGAAAAAGCTTCATATGGTCACAATTTTGAGCACTCTCGAAGAATTTTTTGTTAGCTTTCCTGAGAAACTTAGCCAGTCTATCCAGTTTGGAATCAGCACGTAGAAGTTTATTTCGAACAAAATAGTCTGCATTAGTGTTGGTTTTTAAAAGCATGTTTTGCACAACTTGAAGTTTGTCCGAAGATGTAGCATTAATCCAAGCTGGCGAAGCATAAGTCATCAAAGGTCTAATACTATAGAAGTGTAGATGAGCTAAGTAGGCACTTCATGACTTTAATTGCTTTACTTCTTACTTGATCAATGGGATGTGTTCACGTGAATTTGTCATTAATGATGATTCCCAGGTAATTAGCCTTTGGGACAATGGGTACCGGCTCGTTGAAATGGAAGAGACTTTTCTTCGGCTTTAAATTCCGCTTTTCCCCTCTAACAAGCAGGAGATGCAGCTTTTGGGCATAATACATATTTTCCAGTAGCTACACCACTGTTCAATTCTTGGATTGAAGGTTTGCTGCATTTTAATGGCGTGACTGACGTTGGCTAATTTTACCGCCAAGGCGGTATCATCCGCATAACAGGCTAAGATTACATTGTCGTTAAGTTGCAGTAAGATAGAGTACAGGGCCAATGACCTAACCCTGGGGCACTCAGGATTTTCCTGGAAGATAATAAAGCATCTCCGATGAAAGTCCTGTAGGTTCTATTCGAGATGAATAAAAGGATGAGCAGGATAAGTTCTCGATCTAACTGGAGATTAATGAGCTTGGCAGTGAGTCCCTCATCCAGACACGGTCGAGAGCTTTCGCCACGTCCAGCATGACGATAATAGCATTCATTTTACAGTGCAGAGCTGCCCCTGCGAACTGTTAAGCTTACAAGCTGTTTTGTAGTGGTTAGATGTTCAGGAAAACCAAACTGTTCAGGAGGAAGGAGGTTGAAGTAAAGTTTCATTCTTACCAGTATTACACGTTCAAACACTTTACCTAGACCAGATAAGAGGTTGGTCGGCCTATAACCATCATGTTGCACATGATTCTTACCCGGTTTCGGTATCATAATAATTTTACCCTCTTTCCATTGCTTTGGAAAACATGAGTTTGTGAGACATGCGTTCAAAATGCTGACAAATTTGCATATAATATTTCTGGGCAAATTTCTGATGGCTTCGTTAGGGATCCCATCTAAGCCAGGAGCCTTTATTAATTTAACTTTTCTGATGATATCCAACACTTCAAAGGGAGTAGTTAAGCTAATTAAGTTATGTGCATTTGGCGAATTTAGCCAGTCGCGCGCATGGAGAAGTGTTCAAGTTCTTGATCAATCGGCAAGTCATTTGACTTGAACTTTAATTGTAAATGTTCCGCCAATAAATCCGCTTTTTCTTGATTGGCTGTCGCTACTTGGTTCAGAAAATGTAGGGGCCGATTACTAGTGTAAGATGCTTTAAGATTTTTTATCAATTTCCAAAACCAGCCATCGTAAAGTTCCACATTTTGGATTTTATCAGCCCATAACTTCTCTCTATGCAGTGTAATCTAAAACTAACTCCTGAAACTCTTGCTGAAATAGCACTGCATTTTACCTTAATCTGAATAAACTCTCGCTAACTCATTTACACTCTGGTATGAAAAGCGTGGGCAAAAAGAGAGTAATAGGAAAGTCTTCCAACCTAAAATGAACTATTAGTTAAAAATAAATAAAAACGTCACAACATCATAATATGTTTACAGTACAAAGATCCTGTAAATTCAATAAAAAATTAATTTAATTAAAAAATAATTCGATTTTTAATGGGAAATATTTACATATGCATGTGATTAGATACGCAAAGTGTATATTTTATTGCGAGAAATCTTGATTCGTGAGTATGAATGATGTGGTATGAGTAAGCTCATACTTCTGAAAAATTCATACTACTGAAGTATGAGTAAGCTCATACTTCAGCCATCTGGCAATCACGCAAATAACAAAGAAAAGAGAAAAGGACAGAGAAAAGGGAAAAAAAGAAAAAAAAATCGGATTTTATATTACGCCCAAAGGGGCTTTTCGTAATGTTTTGTGTGTTACCTTTATCTAATAAATATCACATTCTTCACACTTAAACCATAATGCAACAGCAGTATCCCAAAATAATTTCAAAAGAGGATATCTTTAGAATTTCCGATACAGAGGCTGGCGCGCTAGTGATTTTTTTTAACAATGTTGCTATTGTTCGCTTTGAAATTGTTGAGGTTGTTAATCAAAAATTCGTTAAAGCTTTACAAAATGTGAAATAGATAATAAAATAAATTCCAAATTAGGGCTTTCAGATGCCCATATTCGAGTGGAGGATTACATTATTCAAAATTTGATGGCTGTAGGTACCGTTGTTTTATCAATACCGTTGTTTACAATGCGAGGAATATACATTCATTTATGAAGATTTTTTTCATTATTTAATTTCTTTAAATATAATGCAGGGCTCTAACATTTGGTTGCAAAATTGTGAAAAGTGATACGCCGTTTATAGTGATTTAACGCAAAATGCTAAAACTAAATTAATAGTCCTTCTGGGCTAACACCCTTTGGTCTAATAATTACCTATATTAAGTAAATCTCTAATATTGAAATCAAATTCAAAAAGGAATACCCTCTTAGACGACTTACAAAAGAAGCCATTTGTCTTTCTCATTTGATGTGAGTTTAGTCAGAACAAGTTCAGATCTTCAACTAAGATCTGTTTTTTGTATCTAAATTAACATATTCCAGTGTTATGTGCGCAGTTTGTTTACTTTATGATTGGATTAGATTGTTTGTAAGGTTATTATTTAAAATTAACTAGTTATTACGATTTCGATCTTTACTATAATTTCTCATTTCAGTATTTCTAATCAGAATGCAAATGAATAGCCAGTATTCGAACTGAAGTGTTTTGAATTTTAAGATAAAGTGTGTATCTGGCTCAGAAGGCACGCTAAGTGTTAGTTTCCTGCCAGCTCTGATAGTTGTAATTATTCTGCTTTGCGGTCTGTCGCTGCCGATACTGATTTTTGCGCTCTGGTAAATTAGTGAGACAGCCCCGAATAATATTTAAGTATGCAGTCTTCGAGTATTGTTCAATGTTTGATTTAAATTTTGACTGTTCTATTTAGTTTCATCACCACATGCGGCTTTTATTGTACCACAAAAGAGTGTGTTTGCGATCTAAAATCTGTTTAAATAAAAAGTTTGTTTTAACCTTTTCACTACTTTGTCATAGTTTTAGAGATAGAGACAATTCGCTTCAAGTTTTTCAGGGTTTTTAGACTTCTTAACATTACCAGATCAAGTGCAACTCTACATATTTAATTAGGAAAAAGGCAGGGAGCCTATCTGCTTAATCTTCGCCTCTTGTGATAGAATCGAGGCATCCCTCCACCGGGTAGAATTCTAAAGTCTCATACTCCTCTTCTCCTACCACTAGTCTCTCAACAGGTGATTTTCCAAAAACAGATTTTAAGTGTCTTCATTTTACAAAGACACTATAGTCACATATATCTGTGCTTTTCTCTGGATTCGAACCCCGGCCCAGAGGCTTCTTGAAGTAATTTCCGCCAACCGCAATACCTTCTGGAGTGAGTTTACATTTTGGATGGATTTCAAAATAGGACTTTTCAGAATACAGCACAAAAGTTTTGCGTTTTGTATTGCCATCTTATATACACGTCCAAGACCTTGCTTTTTTTTTTTTTTTTTTTTTTTCCATTGGGGAATGAATTGTAACAGCTCGTGAAGAAGCTAAATTATTGAAGCTAGTTTTATTTCAGTCTTATCCTCCGAATGGCCATAAGTAACGTCAAAATCTGGCTATTCCGCTTACGTATTATAAAAATGGGAAATTGGTGAAATAAATAAATCCTGAATTTTTTTATGTATGAGAAGAAAATCAGTTCACTCAATGCTTTTAAAACCCGCTTTCGCTTTAAAATCTTTAGGGATATAAGACAGGGAATATGTGTAAATGCAGTTAATGAAGATAATTATGGAATTTGTCTACATCCGTACTTTAAACGTTTATACTTTGTTTAAAGTCCAAATTTGAATACATATAGGACTCATTTTTTTATTTTCTTTCTTATGACCGAAATTTTTTGCATCCAGATTTCTTATAGCGAAAGCCTATTGTATAATATTGTTTACACTCTGAAGTTCAACAATTTTCTGGTCGTTGAACACTTATTTATTACTTTAACAAAATTATACTTATAATTCTTCTCAATCTAATATTTAATTATGTGATATTGTTCACACTCAATCGTTCAAATGTGGTACGGTTTCTCGAGTCTTTATATAAGTCTTCTACATTGATAACAGTTGTTATGTTTGTAGGTTTCTATTGTAACTGCAAGCTTCAACAGTCCCCCACTCAGGGCCGGTTTAGGGACTTCGAAACATCCGCAATTGCGGTGGGCTCCGAATAAAAGAGGGGCCCCGCAAGATGTTTTCGCACTAAATAACATTTTAAATATTTATTGCAAATGTGTACAATATCTAATGAAATACGACACTCTGCGCAAAAAAAGGGGGGAACAGGTCTATATCTCCCGTTCTACTGCACCGATTGATGAAATTCCACCTGGTTTTTAATGCCTCGAAAACGCGACTTAAGATATATATTAGATTTATATATAGCCTTATTCTAACTTTGGTATTTTGATATAAAACCGGAATTTTTCTGAAATACCATACCGATTTTTTTCTATGTTTCTATTTTACGGATCAAAGTATGCCTAAATACTGAATTTTGTAAAATTTGAGAAGAAAGATACCAAGAAATTTAAATATCTATTTTGGTGCACTTTTTTCAGTTCGCGCCAAGAATAATTCACTTTGCGAAATTCTTAATTTGTGGTAACCTATATCCCTTTCCCTTCCACTGTGCTTTAGCGGAAAAAAAACGTGCATTGTAAATTCATTCAAATAACTATAACAAAGTGCACAAATCACATTTGGCGTTACTATCGTTTATAACAAATACGCTGAATTTCAAAACTCTCCAATGTGTAAATTCACGTATATCTTGGGAAATATTGAATAAAAAATTCTAGTTTTTTGCAGATATGCCTAGAAATATATCTATTTTAAGGCGATGGCAAACATTTTACAGGTTATAATTTATAATGTTGAACTTTCTGCTGGACCTTCCTTCCTTTGATCGCTCAGTTAGCCACGCTGGGTTTTCTTAGCGCCTCTGCAACTTGGTCGGCTACAAGTTTATTTCTTAGACTACTTGATATGGGATCCTTCCGGATTTTGGGACTGCCACTGGGGTTTTCTCGTCTTTCGTAGAGAGTCTTCTGGTACTTGCCGTCGTTTCCTGGAATCGCTGCGTGTTGGCACATTTGGCTTTCTTGCTTCCGTTTCGTTTTTTGGTTTCTTCGTGTGTTGTGCTCCGCTGTCCATTGCCTTCCTTTGGGCTGCCGGCATTTCAACTTCCATCTAATTTTACTCTGCGTTCCTGCTGCTCGTAGCATATTGATTTTCCTGCAAAATACTTTTAAATATGTCCATTTTATTTCTATTATAATAAGGTTTAATTCGATCCACATTTGCCACTGCTTGTTCCCCGTCTTTATTTTTTTAGTAGACTACAGCTTCTTTATCTCTTTCGATTACATATATCCCCTGAAACATGGGACAAAATTTGGCAAATCTCTCGTCACCTGCTGATGATTGGGAGTGTTTTATTTTTAGCACCTCATCTCTCACTTGATAATTTACTTCTCTCCGTCTCATGTCCTAATACTTTTGTTTTTCTCTTACCCTACCTGATTATTCAACGGCTTATAAGGGATATTCAACGGCTTCTTGTATTAGTTTCTGGATATCTTTCATTTGGAATTCCGGGGCTTTCTTCTGCACAAAAAATAATTTGTCCAAAGGGGGGCATAAACTTTCGAGCTAAGAATAACTCAGCTGGGTTTTTCCCCGTAGTATCGTAGTATCATGTTTCGCTGTTCTTAATGCATAAGCTAACTTATTAACCCAGCTATCCCAGCGCCTGTGATAGTTTCGCACGTAACAGAGTATTATTTTTCACAATGTTCTTGTTCACCCGTTCTGCTGTGTTGGCCTGCGGACGACAAGGTAAGATTTTAAGTGGCGTATGCGAAGTTCTGTACGCAGCCCTTTGAATATTTGGGAAACAAATTGTTTGCCGTCGTCAGAAATTAATTTTAACAGAGCTCTGTATTTTAAGAGAAATTTATTTAGAAAAGTATCTGTTACTATATTTGCCGAAGCTCTTCTCGGGGAACTATTTCAACCCATTTAGAAAAATGGTCTATTATAACGAGTAAATAACGATTTTGATTTGTTTCCCTTCTGGAAACGGGCCCAACAAGTCAAGGCAGACCAATCGTTAGGAAATGTTGCTTTTATATTTTTAAGTACCGGCCGGGTGGTAGTTAATGTAGTTATGTAACTATTATTCACCGTGGTCAGACCACGGTGAATACCATGGAAGGATTTAGGTTTACTGTTGACATCCATAGAGCTGCTATGAAGCCAGTAGCAATTTTTGATGGAAAGACGTCTGTCTTAAAGTTTTCTTGAACAGTTAAATTCGCATTTTTTACTGCATCTGGTTTAAGAAGCACAAAATGTTGCTATCGCCACGTCCGTAGAAGCCAGGCTGCTACACGGTGAATACCATGGAGGGCAAAATGCTAAATGGTGAAGTTTCCTGCGACATCCTGTTCTTTTTATACGTTAGGCGCCAGGATAAAGTCTATGACGCTTTGGGAACATAAACTTTTAAAAGGTCTTTTGAAGAATTATCTTCTACCCTTGTGAAACTAAAAGAGTTTAGAAGAAGGGTGTATAAGACTCTTCATTCAATCATAAAACTAATAAATGACCTAACTTGAATTACAAGAATCCAACAGTTCTGGCTTAACAGAAATACGTAAGAATAACAATTTCAATGTGTGTAGGTTAGCCTAACGGCTTACATAATACTTTAACGCGCAGGAAGAGCTCTGGTCTAAAGTAACCGGCGAGACAAGCCTAAAGGCAAGAACACATCAACGCCGCTAACGCAAGTCGCTAATAATCACAGCACAACGTGGCCTAGAATAGGCAGACACGCTCGAAAAACAAGGAACTTCCAAAACGCTTGCTTAAATAGCCCACCATTCTACTTTAATCTGAATAAACGTTCGCTGTCTCTTTTACATTCTGGCATGAAAAGCGTAGGTGAAAAGAGAATGATAGGAAAGCTTTTCAACTTAAAATGAATTATTAGTTAAAAATAAATAGATAAACCTCACAACATAAAAGGGCTATTTACATCCTTCTGACTTTGTCTGTCCACAGCTGAAAGATACGAGAATAATTCCTCTAGTCTCTAATAAGTCTTTCTAGAGCTCATGAGTTTACGCTTCCCAAATATATAAGACTCTATAATCGAACCCAGGAAGTTTCAGAACTATGCTAGAGCTGGTCCATAAATTGAGTGAATTTAATTAGAAATGGGAATTGATTTCAGTCTTCTGTACTTTTAATTTTATTCGGTCTTATCACTATTACAACTAGTACTGAAGTTCAGATGGCCGAAGAAAAGAATGTCTAGAAATTAAAAAATAATTCTGCAGAAATGAAAGCAACAAAATTTTGTTTATGAAGTTTCCGATGTAAATGCATGTTTTTAAGGTTATGATTTAAGGTTCCTCTGTATATGCATGTTTTCGTATTTTTGATTTCAGTAAATCATGGCGCATATTAGGATAATTTCTTTTCCATTTTCACCTTCTGTTACATCTGACTCATAAATAATAACAAAACGCAATTATACACTCACGTTTGTGAAAATTGCAACACCATGAAGGACTTACGCGAGTGAGCTGAAATTTTCAGGAAATGCAAAGTAGCGCATGATATGCAAATGATTAGAATTGCAAATCCGTAGCGCATGCGTATGCTGAGCAGCGCCCTCTGAACGGCTGATGGATCCGAATAAATAGACGGCTGTAGCGAGGCGTGTATGGTTATCGGTGGTTATCTGCTAGTGGTAAACGTTAACTCAATCTGTACTTATGCCTCGTCGACGAAAGAGAGCGAGATTTGAACAACTTACAGAGTTTGAACGAGGGAGAATCATCGGCCTTCGTGAAGCTGGATTGTCGTATCGTGCAGTAGC
>KK117010.1:247288-295695 GCA_000611955.2 Stegodyphus mimosarum
GTGTGTGTGTCTTCACCAATCCAAAAGAACTCCTTTCCTTAGTATTGTATTTTATACCTTTCCTCTCAAATCTGTGTTTTACATGGCATATTTCTTTTCTCGGTAGATTTATTTATTTGTCGCCAATATAAAGCCCGGCGAGGTAAGGAATTATTACATTACTCTGTATTTACTTTTATGGCACGTGCTGGTAGTATGTCCATCATGCATGTTTTAAGACTGCAAATGTATATTACAAGAAGAATTCGTAATTATTTTTAAAACCTTTTTGAATAATTCATGCTTCTGATTTCAGTAAATCATGGTGCATTAGTAAACAAAATACAATTGTGTGTGTATATACTATTGCCTACCAACCCAGAGCTCCTTTCCTTAGCACTATATTTTACACATTTTCTCTTAAATCTGTATTATACGTGGTATATCTCTTTTCTAAGTAGATTTATTTATTTGTCACCAAAGCAGATCCTAGAGAGATAAGGAATTATTGCGTTACTTTGTACTTGCTGTTGTGTGCGTAGTGGATTTTAATACTTTTCCCGATTTTCTTATTTTTAATTTTCTATTGTAAGAAAAGCCTGGAACAATCATAAAATTATTACTGAAATTTTCTTTGCATTATAACAACCAATGTACACCTTTCTCTCTTAATTTTCGTTTATAAAAATGCCTTTTTTGTTGTGGTTAATTAGGTAAACCCACGTTTCGTCACGGTTTACAGTGTTTTCCATTTATCTCTTACTAAACGGTGCGCATGTGAAGCACTGGAACATTATCTGCGTTCAGTAACATAACAAAAGCCGATGAACATTCTATTTCTTAGCTTTTTTAAGCCACAAATAGTTGTTTATTATTTTTTATTGCTGTCACTACAGATGTATTTTAAAAATGTTTGCAACGACCGGCTTTCTTTTATTACAAGAGAATGTCATTCGCGAATTAGATTATGGCCAAGTACTTGAGGATTGTTTGCCTAAGGAAAGGATGCCTTCGTGTAGAAATTTCTAAAAAATACTGGCTCATATTCGCCTTGGGCAAAAGCACGAAAGTCACGCAGCTAGCCGTTCTCAATATTTGAATTTAATTACTAGAGTTCAGCAATTTTAATGCTTGGCCGCTGGTGAATACACTTCATTTTCAAGAAACATAGCAATTAGTACGTACCTTCTTCAGAAATTTGTTTTGAGTCCTTTTACTATGTGAAAACAATGATTTACAACTTTTTTCTTTTCTTATTAAACATGTTGCTTATTTTACAGTTAAAAAATTTTAATATCTTGCCTTGGCAACTTTCTTGAATTGAGGAATATCATTATTTATTTTCGAAAAGAGCAAAAACGTATCCTTCCTTCCACAGCTATTGAATAGGTGATATTTTGAAAGAATCAATTTCAGGGTAGCAATGATATTTCTCATTTCATATTATACTGTGCTGGCTCACTAGCGGCTGAGCGGTAAATGTAGAAGAACGATGGTAATTCGGTCCAGGCTTCGAGTCCTAGCAAACGGGATAGCTGCATGGGCTCTTTCGTGGCTCTTCACACTTGTAAAGAACCATTCACACTGGGGTTTATCTGCGTTAACGGAGTCCGTTTCATGTGTCGACTAGCTCCGGTATGCCTGCAGTTCAGATTTTTCAACTTGCTGCCCTATGGGGAAAAACTGGTTTTAGAGATGGCTCGGCTATGTCAGTTGTCTCCGTTAGCTCAGATAAACCCCAGTGTGAACGGCTCTTAACGTGGATACGAACCAGTTTCCCTTAAAAAATCTTCCACGGGACATCCCTACTTTTCCGGTAGTGGACTAATGGCGAAGCACGTAATAAATTTTAAAAAAAAATTGTACTGTGTTGCCAAAAATTTTTATTCTGCAACATTCATATTTTTAAAATTTTTTATCAAAATTCGTTCTAACGATGCATAAATTAACAACTAAGGAGGAAAAAAATCACGCATCTCTGAAAGTTTAAGAAAACTTAATATCTGCAAAGTTTTGAAATGTGAATGCGTGAGTAAAACGAGTTTAGCATTTTTTTCTCTCTTTCAGTACAGGGTTATATAAATGCATCATGCAGCAGTATTTTGCTCTATCACTTGTTTAACTTATTACCATTACACTAGTATTTTCTCAGTTATAACTTACTTGCCTCCCTACCGGCCTAGTGGTTAGCGGCACCGGGTTCAAATGCCGGAGAAGGTATGGATGTTTGTAAATGTATAGTGTTTGTTCGGCATGGGAGCGTTCTAAATATGCGGCGAGCCGGAGGTCCTCTCGAGAAGTTGGTGGTAGGATAAAACGGCTGGGAGACCCTCGGACTCGTTCCCCTCGGTTGTTCTTTCTCGAAACTGGAGGCGGAACTGACCGTACTGTCAAACTGTACCAAGTCGTACTGTCACTTGTATGGTTCTCAAGGTTCTTGCAAGCGACAGGCGCATTTGATTCCTTGCCAAGATGAATGTCGTAGGCGTGTGCTACCTTTGACAAACAAGTGAGATTGATAACAACAACAGAAGTTACTTTGGTCCCGTCGAGAAAAATGAATTCACAGCAAAATATCTTACTAGAATTCAAGGCATTCTACCCAGACATAGTAAATAAAGCATGCCCACAGTTCGTTGAGAAAAATCTCAATGAATTACGACCAGGCAAGCTAAGCAATCAGTCTTCAAATGGAGTAAAAACACCGCATTTTCAAACCAAATTTATAGGCAAAACAACTGCTAGCTAATTTTTTCTTAAAGATTCTCAGAGTCTGAAAGAAACGAATAAAGGACACTTTAAAGAATTTCATACTGAGTGCCTTTTGTTAACATCTGTTTAAAATTTATGTGAATGTGTTTAACGATGCGAAGTAGAAAATTGGAGTCTAACATTTCTACAGCCTTTTTTCATAAAATCTTAGGTAACAAGAAAAACTGCTCTAAATTTAAATGCAAATATTTCACGTAGTAATTCAACAGATTTGAGAAGAATAATAAAAACTAGCTTGGTATAAAAAGTGCAAAAAGATCAGATTTCTCTCACGTCCTTTCTATTTCTGTATCTCGCCGACTTCTGTCTAAGGAGGAATTTTGTTTATTATTCTAGTTCCGTAAGAAATCTTTTTTTGAATCTCTTCTGTCGCATATTTTATTTGCAATAGTTTCACTGCTTTTTGAGTATTTTCTGCAAGTTTCTAAAAAGTTTTCCTTTTTCAGATTTCTCTAACAGATATTTAATACTAGATATTAAAACATTTGCCGGTATCATTTCGACAAGCGCTTTTATCAGTATTTCTTTCGAAATTCTGTTTGTGATTTAACAATATTTCACAACTTAACAAAAAAGTCATATATTTAAAAACACGGCTGATTAAATGACAAATGGCGGATCGTATTTATAACGCGAAAACAATCCGGCATTTTTGATGTTCCGTTATAAATTACACAGTGCAGATGCTTAGACAATCATGTCTGGTCTCCAAACGGAACGTCGCAACTGCGATGGATCTGGGAGAGTCCGGAATATTACAAATCGAACCCCTCCACTTCTTAATTTCTACGAGTAATTTAACATCAGAACTTTACCTCATAGCATTTTTTACTATTCTTTTCATTGATGCAAATGGTACCCCACTATTACTTTATTGCAAAATTTCAGTTCCCTTATTAGCTAGTTTATCAGCCCATTGATCGCCAGTTATTCCAACATGAGCTGGGATGCACTGTAAGACAACAGACACCCCTTCTGAGGCTAGGAGGAAAAGAGCTCTACTGAAAGATTCAATAATTGTTTCGCGACATTATGTGGAAAAATACCTTGAATATCTGAAAGGGAGACTGAAAAAATAACAATATTTTTTATTTGGTTTGTTTTAAAAATAATTGGTTTAGCTGCAACTCTAATTTTGTCCAGTTTTCAATCGAAATTGGACCGAAATGGACCAAGAGAAGGCTGGAATGCAAAAAAGCTCTGAATACGTACTAGCCCAACTTTCTCGATCACTATAATCTAGGGCAGGGGATTCCCAACCCTAAGTGCGCGGGCATTATGGCACCCGCTGAGCACGCCGCTGTGCAATCACAATCAAAATGTTCTAGTTTTCAATAAAATTCTATGTAAAAATTTTCTCATTTTTAATGAAATAGGAATTGCGTCCAACGCAGATACCAGCACAAAGCAAAATGAGAGTAATCTCTTTCTATGTGTGCATGTATTATTAACTCTGTCCAACTATAAATTCATTTTGAAAAGTAAATGGTGCCCGTCGGCCATCAGATATTCTAGAATATGCTCTTAGGGACAAAAAGGTTGGAAACCCCTGATCTGGGGTTTCCAAAATTATGAATATGCAAATTACATAGCTATTAACGCGTCACCACTATGCCCTAATCTAATTAGTGTAGATACAAAAAATTTGGTTATTAGTTTGTAAGGTTTATCCTAATTTTATAACAGTTATTTGAAGTTTATGCACCTTTCCTATCTCTTTTAGTTTCAGCTTACAGTTTCCTACCAGAATGTATTTTCAGAAACGCGTTTAATTCAAATGAGTAAGAGTAGTATTTAAGTCGATGTTTCACTGACTTCGTGTGAGAGGCAGAGTTTCTGACTAGCGCGCGTTTGCCTTTGGGCTACGTCTCTCTCTGGCTATTACTACGCTCGGCCGTATATCAGCCCTTGATAGCTTCGCCTACTTAATTGAGATTTAGAGGCCAACTACTTAGAATCCTGATAGCTTCGGCTATATCTTTTAGTTAAGCATTAGTTAAGTTTTAATTCTTATTAATTTGAGTTCAAGCCCAAGTGGTGGCTTTGCTGTACCCTCTGAGACAGGAGCCGACTGTGTTGCTTCTTATTTTGAGAAGTAAAAGGTCATTAACTCTTTTTGGGTCTTACGTATCTGTTCACATACTTAAGCGATTATTCTCTTATCGGTGTATAAGGTTCCTCACATTGAACTGTGAAAAAAAAAAAGTGGAACCCCAAAACTTATAAGCTTGAGCGTATAACATAAACTATGCTTCTAACTGGCAGGTATACAAAACTAAGAACTTCAATACTCACATGGTTCTATGCATATCGAAAGTCGAATATGTAGCCCATCAATATAGAATTTGCATACAAATTTCCACAAAGTTCAGTATCAGAATATCATGAATCACGAGAGAGAAAATCAGAAGAAAATCAATAATTGCAGCAGCTTGATTGAGCCAAAGTGAAGTGGACGACTGATGTAGGTTTATTAAACAATATTGAACTCTATATGGAAGAATTAATTTTCTCTGAATCATCACCACGAACAATCCTCGCACAAAACGAAAACGAGAAAATACCACAAGGCAACTGGTTAGTACAGACGGTGTTGCCAGTCTCTAGAGTGAGCCAGATGATTACACTCACTTAAGCAGACGGGATTTCCAGGGTCCGTCACAGATTGAATAATAAATCAGATTACAAATTACTATGATTTATTATGAAATTTTGCTACCCCCTCCCTCCCAAAAGAATTGCCGCCCCTGCCGCTGCATCGTGAGTATTATATATTCTCATTTTCCTGAAGTTCTTCACTATCTTTGCTCCATAAATCAGAGCCCATCCAAAATCTATGAACAAGTCAATTAAAACGAAAAGCATTCCTTAAACAAACGAACCCACTTTTAAACTCAAGGAAGCTCGATTTCTGATTTTCAAAACCTAAGTTACGAAAACGAAAAGGCGAAAATTACGCGAGTAAATACCGAAATCTTGAAAGCCATCTCTTGGACAGAAATGACTTTCATGTAATCCACTTATCATCGTTCACCACATGGCATATAGTATGACCATTACTGTTTGATCGTTTGTATTCTTTTCAAAATACGTGTATTTATCTGTAAATAAACGAACAATAAAAAATTTATTTAAAAATTTACAAAAGGAAGTAAAATGAAAAAAACTAAGGTGACTGATTTCAACTAGTTGAATCAATGCTACTTTTCACCACTGTTACAGATTAAATTAAGACAGATAATTTTAATTAAAAGCCGATTTATATTAAAAGCAGGATTTTAAAAGCAAATAATTAATAATAAATAAATAACATGTTCTAAGTAGAGTAAAATAGAATGCACTATGTTTCGCTTAGCTTACTTATTGTTATTTTCTCAAATTTTACAATAATTTTTAAGTGTGTTATTCAAATTTACAACTATATTATGCTACCGGAAAAAAGAGAAGCTCAGTGTTTTCGTGCATTTGTTATTATTTTTGAGCTACATTTGAATAAATAATTTTGGTTATTTACCATCATTGGCTTTTAAGGTAAAGCGAAATAAATGTATTCAGGACAGTGGAATTTATTCTAGCTCGTTAACGTTTAAAAAAAGATACACTGTTGCAGTGAAGCCTGGTTACAATGACGTCAGGCTTCCCTGCACTAGGCTTCTGGATCTAAAGCTGTCAGAAATAGCATTTATTTTTCCGTCGTCGCTACAGCATGGATAGACATGCCTCCACGTCTCGACGACAGAACATTAGCTGGTGCCCGAAGGTTCGTCCTTGAGAAGGTCGTCCCATAAATTTGGGGCGATGAACGCCATGAAAACAAATAAGATGTTCCCATGCTAAATCAAGTTCCATGTCCCTGGCCTCGACCCTTGCCGGCATTCAACAGATAACAGATTTATATCTAGCAGAATCTATGTGTTACGAAACATTTGTTTTGCCAAGTTTTTTAGTACAGTGTCCGGATCTTGTTTTTCTTCTTATGAAATGCGTCTTTACTTACGAGTACGGATTACATAGCCCATCTTTAAGGCAACGAAATACGTAGGAACAACATTTTATTATTATTACGAATTTTATATTTAGATTCAAAGAATACATTCCATTCCTGTTCCTTTAGAGCATAACAATTATTTTAAGTTTAAAATAATAAAGACTAGATTAATTTCGTTGTCTACTTAACAGCTCTGTACGATTTATTGAGCAAAGAGAAATAAATCAGAAGAATCTCAATAGCAGTCTCTTTCACCATGGAAACTCTCTCAGCACACTTGAATACCGCTGTGCACTCTATTTAAGTACATCTGTATAAACATGACAGCATTATTATCAAGTTTCACAAAATAATGACAATAAACATTCCAAACGTGGAACCACATGAAGAATTTAAAATTTTCAGTAGGTTCTATAAATCGAGTAGTTAAATGAATTTTATACGCGATAACGTTTTCAATATTTTCTTTGTTTCTGTAAGTTTTAATAAAATGTCCTCCTCTGAAATATACCTGGGACATTTCTGATAAAGGTGTGGCATAATCCTTCGATATAAAACGAGAGATTAGCCTTTTTTTGCAATCTTGATGAGATTCCAAGTCCTCAGAGTTGAGTATTTCACTTTTAAATTCTTCCTTTCGAAATTTCCTGTGATTTAAACTTGCTGTTTCCCACTTTCAGAGGAAAATTGCTAAAAGGGGGATTTGTATTTTCTGTGAATATGAATTCCTGTGACTTTATTCGTTTTCCCTTTCATCTGCATCCATTCAATAATCTTATCTCTTCATTCGAATTTCAAATTTACGAGCTTCACGATACCGAAAGCTGTTTTACGGTAGTAAATTAGGATGACAAAAGTCTTTAAAATGGCAAAATTTTTATGAGTTGGGAGTTAAGAAAGTCTTGCTTCCCGTACTTTCCTAATCTCAAATTTACATACCGTATCTCAGCTCAAAAGGACGGTTTTAAAGTAAAGTACCGAGATCATTCAATTTCTGAATTGACTTGTGATTGACCTTCTAGTGCTTGACATCACCGATACTTTAATTTTATAATCGATACTTTAGTCAGATAGTAAAACTTTATAATCGATGCTTTAGTCAGACAGTAGAACTCCAACATTTGCTTTGAAGACAAAACTGTGATTATTGATTACATGGTTAGCCTTCATGGAAGTCAAGTCGCGACTTAAGACTTTTCTCAGGCAGTTATGGTAACGAATCACCACTAAAGCCAAAAAATCTCTGAGCCTGGCTCTTATTTGAAAGCTGTTTCAACAATGATTTGCTTTTACATATTGATCGAGCATGAAACTTTACTTGGATAATAAATTGCATTTAGTAACAGGCAAATGAAACATGACAGAAGCAATAATAAAATAATCATTTTGAGGCGCATATTATTCAACACTCGTGTGCAAATTAAGCAGCTTTTCAAATTATGGCTATTTTTTAGAAAAGTATTGAATCCAAGGTACTAATTATGCCGCCGAAGGATTGTACAAATATTTAGACTCGATTGCATAAGCGCACACGTGCGTTTCTGCAGAGCTGTAATTGTTGAGGATATATAAGTGCATGAAGAGTTTTCGGCGACTTGTGTGCTCGTATCCCTTCCCAGCATTCACCGTGTTTCTCGAAAGAGTTTGGTAAATTTTATAAGATATCTAAAACGAGTAGTCACGAACGTATGAATGACCGAATGAGGTGGTGAATTTCGGTAGATTGGAGGCAGGCCAATCACAAGCGCAGGTGGCTACAGAACTCAATGTAACTGCATTCGTGGAAATAGTTTCAGAACAATGGACCTATATCAAGAAGACCTGAAAAAGGTCAAACAAATTCTACGCCGTTGAATGAGGATCGTTATTTGGCACGACGCGCGAGACTGCTACAGTTCACAGCTCTAACTTGAGCTATATACTGCTACTAGAATTTGTTATATTAATCTGTCATAATCCAACTTTCGTTAATCGATTAAGTTCATTGTAATAATTGTATAAAGTGTTATTGTAATTGTATATTCAATACGAAAGTCTAGAATTAATGTAATCTCTGCAAATGTATTGCTAGTCTGGCTTCAGATACGGGCCAACCGAACGCCCAGCGGGTACGATAGTGTGGCGGAGCAATACCTGTAAAAGTCACTGACGAAGTTCTGGTGCTCTGTCCACTTTTCCCTCTATCTGCTACTAGAGCTTGAATTTCAAAGTCTACAGTTGCCCAAAGATTTCATGAAATAGTGCTGTATGTCAGAAGACCCGCTGATTGCGTACCGTTTACTGCAGCACACAAGAGAGCGCGTTTAGCACACTGTGTTGTGGGCAGACAACGTGCGCTTTGGATCAGATTTCAGTGGAGCATCGTGTTTTTTACAGGCGAGTCGAGATTCAGCTTGGACATTGATTCTCGGTGTATCTGTATCTGTAGGGAACATGGAACATGATACCACCCGTCCCTCATCAGGGAAAAGGGTCGTTGCGGTGGTGGAGTTGTAATGGTTTGCCAGGCATTATGTTGGAAGGTCGCACATCTCTGCGTGTGTCTAACAAGGCTCCTAACTACTGTGGAGTATAGAGAGGAGATCTTAGAGCCATATGTTCGACTTTTTAAAGGTGCAGTTGGTTCTGGGCTCGTATTAATGGATGACAACGCTCGTCGACATAGGGATTAGCTAATGTGGAAAGTGAAGATATTCTCCGCATGGATTAGCCAGCTAGATCTCTTGACCTTAACCCTGTAAAGCATGTCTGGGTTGCTCTTGGGAGAGCAATATCATCTCGACATTTCTCTCCTAGAACTATCCCGGAGTTGACAACTACCTTGCTGCAAGAGTGGGATCGACTGCCACAGGAACTCCTCAGCTGCCTCTTGCCTCATACTGCGCGACCAGTGCGCTGTGAGGGAGGATCATAGCCCATATTAGAGTCATTTTCAGTCCGATATCACAAAGAGAATTTCAGAATGAGAATTATGATCATGCTTTACTGATAATCATGCGTACATTAAAGGATTTTTGAAACGTACATCTCTTTCTCTCGACATAATATTTTGCAAAATTTTCGAACTTAAAATTATGTTTTAACATATCAGCTCTAAGGTTACATTGGTAGAGTCAGTATTTTCTGCAACAAAGATTATGAAATCAATAAAAAATTACTTTTTTTATTTTCAAAATGATTTCCACGCAGATATGTCAACAACAAGACCCACCACGTTTCGACAAACTCTGTGTAATACACGAGACACAGATTCACATAAATACGAGTAGTTTGAGTAATAACGTAATATGCGTGAAAATGGTAATTTAATACGCAAGTCTTTGTGTCACAAGATCATGGTGTTCAAATGTATGAGTCATTAAATCTTCGATGTAAAAGGCTCTGAATTATTGACTTAATTTTCCTTAAAATTTCATATTTTAGAAAACTTTTGAATATGTTTGCAGTTTGCAACAGTTCTGAAGACACTTTTGGAGCAGGAAGTTTATGGGTCTTCAAAATACAGTTAACCCTCTCACGCCTGATAATCCTACTCTGATGAAAATCTTTGATAGCGTCCAGTATTTCTGGAAATGTAATTAGATAATCACGGAACATTATGGATAGTTATGTCCTGCAGGCGAACACCTCTAAAAAAGATCAAACTCTTATCTGAAGCCCTTGGTACTTGTCATATAAAATTTTCATTCTACAGTTGTGCATTTCGAAACTTCCGAATTCTCCGTATTATTGGGCTTCTGCCGTACTCTTATTTATTAAATAAGCCGCCCAGCCGGTATAGCGTTTAGTGACCTTAACAGTGGTATAAAAAAATTTCGGATAGAAATAATTTGTAAGCTGGTTTACAACCCAAAAAATGAAAAAATTACATGAAAAATCCATTATTAATATCCTCTAAATTAATTATTTATAAAAAACATTATTTAAAAACTTCAAGTATGACTAATTTCGAAAGGAGTTTTTAGAAACGCTTCTGTTTACTAACTAATTGACACCGAGAGTTTAATGTTTTTACCCCTTTACAGAAGACTTTAAATTAAGGCTCTATTCTTTTCAATTTCCTGTATTATAATTGCAGCGGGAAAATGATTACATCAATAAAATATACTGGGAAATAATGATCAATTGGATTACTTAATTTAGAGAAGGAGAGGATTATCTGCCTTAGCTTTTTCCCACTTTTCAAGTATCTCAAGAGAAGTGAAACCTGCAAGTACACTTATTACCAACTTTCAATGAAGGCACTGGGGATACATTTTTGCATTCTTCTCAATCGATTTCTTCATTCAGTTCTCAAAATATACAAAGATATCCTATTCGAATATTTTTCGAGATTATTATCATAAATATTAAGTAGCCTGCATAGTTTTAAATTTTTTGTAAATTAGTATAAACCTTTTAAATTAAATTCCTCTGTTTATTTCTCTACCATAGTACATCTCCGAGACAAAGAAAATTAAACATATAGTCTTATCGGAGAGTTTAATGAAGAAATAACAATATATGAGCGATAGAACTCTTTAAGCTAATTATAATTACATGAATATTTTAAATTAATCTGCTTTGAAATAGCGCAATTTAGAACTGAATATCTGAGGTGATTGGAGTGCAGAACAATGCGGATGATTATAAATTCGAATCTTTCGAGGTATTATACCATGAAGTATCGTGTAAACTTTTAATGAAATAATTTTATGGTGGAGAGTAAGGATTTAAATGATATTATTGTTTTCCCGTATTATTTTGGTTACTGGAGATTTTACCCTTTTTATCCTGTTAATTACAGGCGTCCTTGACTTACAACGGTCCGATTTATGACGACTTGTTTTTATGACAGCCAAAGCTAAGCTTAAAAATCCTCTAATTTAAATTTACCGCCAGCATATGCATACACATAACGCAGCTTGAAGTTAAAATGCAACTGTGTCTACTAAATGCGCTGTTCATGCCTCCGGGATGGAAAACAAGAAGATAGTTTGTCTTTTAAAATTTATTTTTAAAACTAAAAAATTGAATTCCAGATTATAATAAGGTCTGAATTAGTATATTAAAACAACGTTACAGCATAGTTTTACATATAGGAAAGTCTTCTTCGCAGAAGCAAGATACATCTTATGTCGCTATCACACGGTCATTTGTTTTGGACAAACAACTATTTCAAACAATTTTTCTACCTTTTTTTTTAATCACTGAAAAATAGATGCACGGTTTTTCCTTCCTTTCGCAAAAAACTATAAATTTTTCCTTTTTAACAATCAGTCAACTATCAGCATCGAATCTCCCATCGTCAACCATCATTTGTAATGTAGAACGAGTTTCCCCTTTACATGGTAGCCCCAAAGTGATCAGTAATGATTGGCTGTTTTATATAATGTGACAAAGCAGGAAAAATTGTACGAAGCAGTGGTTCTATCGAAATGTTTTGAAAGTGTGATGCGACATTTTACTCAAACGGCATTTTTCGGACAAAGGCTTTGTTTCTTCGCCTCTTAAAAATGAGAAACGTATACACAGAAGAAGTGTAGGAAAAGCCTGGGTTTTTTCTATTGAGGAAACTCGCTAATTGCACGCACACGTTATTTGTCACAGCGTGATGCAGTTTTTTCCAGTGTTACATGCTTTTCATTAATTGTTTGTTCAGGTAAGTAGTAGACTCTGGAGAACATGAAAAAATCTGAAAAGTGGCGTGATATAGATTAAGTGATTTTAGGAACTAATGAGATTGGTAAATATATGCAGAATTTTGGAACGTTGTGGAAACACGTTTTAGAACTACAATCCATGGGTTGAATTTGGAGAAATTTCATGCCACAGGAAACACTTAAAGAGCACAATGTCTTGAATAAATTGCCAAAGAAATGGTTGGAATTGCAAGCACGCTGAATCTAGACACCAACAAGGGTGATGAAAAAGAATTAGTGGATCAGGGAGAAGAAGAATTGACTCATGACGATTTGGTTATTTTCTAAAATGAAACAGTTTTAGAAGAAGAAAGGAAAGGTGAAGAAGAGAAAACAGTTTACTACAAAAGAATTGAAGCATTTTATAAATTAAATCGAGAACATTGGCTACTCGAAAACGTGGATCTAAACACTGATGTTTTGCCTGAATAGTGAATAGTTTTGCCTGAAGGTGAATATCACATTCGAGGAACAACCAAAGGTTATCAAAAAATATATTAACCAAAAAAAGATAAAGGAAAAAAAAAGTCTGAAAGCTTTCAGATTTTATATTACGCCCAAAAGGGCGCTTTTTTTAACATTTTGTGTGTTACCTTTATTTATTTAATATCATGTTCTTCGCACTTAAACCACAAAATTCAATTCAACAGCAGTATCGCAAAATAATTTTAAAATGAGCATATCTTTAAAATTTCCGATACGCAGTCCGCTTGCTGGAGATAATTTTTTTCCCGTGCAATGTTGCCATTGCTCGCTTTGAAATCGTTGAGTTTCTTAATCAAAAACTCGCTAAGTATTAGAAAATGTGAAATAGGTAATAAAACAAATTCCGAATTCTAAGTTCCGGTTTCCAGGTCCTCATATTCTAGTGGAAGACAACTTATTGAAAATTTTATGTCTCTAGATGCCGTTGTTTTTTCACACCGCGAGAAACATACATACATTCATTCAAGATTCTTCATTATTTAATTTCTTTAAATAAAATGCGGGGCTCTAATATTTGGTGGCAACAATTTAAAAAGTGAACCGACATTTATATTGTACCAACGCAAAATGCCAAAACGAAATTAATAGCCCATCTGGGCTAACGCGCGGTTTGGGCTAAAAAAACAGACAACATGAATTAATTTCTGATTAAATACACTACAGTAAAATCCATCGTAACCGGCAATATCAAAATAATGGAATTTTTGATGGTCTAAATTAAAATCTAAATTTTAAGATTATAGAATACAAAATATGTAATGAGCTAACAATTTGAAGACTAGAATGTGGGAAATAGTGCTTGTGTTAGGTTTCTGCTTCCCACTGTTGTACACTCACTAGGAGGTTTTGATGCTGGGACATAAATATTGTGCAGTGCGCTCTCTGGGATTCGGATCTCCCGAATACGCGTTGAGTAGGCTTTCAGTTACACCACGAAGGCATGCGGAAAAGGAGGGAGAAAATACCTCATAAAGTAACAAGCCTTTTCCAAACAATGAATTATCCAGAATATAAAGATGAACTACTGATCGCTTTTTAAGGGTCGACATGCAAGTTTTGAATGTCGTGTCCATGATTTTCAAAACCATTTCGTATGGACAGACGCATTCTTACTTGGGTTCTTGCTTGAAAAAAAAATGTAAAGAACGTTACGTTATGTCGCTGTTGTTGTAAATTGTGCTGTCCCACATCTTGGATTTAGTTAAATATTCCGTTTAGATTAGTGTTACTGAAGAGGAAGTGCAGACTCCGATTGATATTGACAATTCTTTTTCGTGCAATTAATAAGCACTCTCTTAAGATGACGATGAAATAATCCGATAACTGTAATATTTCAGTTATTTTAACAACACATCGTGGGTGAGTGGTGAGGCTATTCCATTACACGTTTTGGCAGATGTTTGACGAAGCTGGGATGATTGAACCATGGAGAAAAATACAACTCAGGACTTTCACTTTTAACAGCATACCTTTATTTTAATTTAGAGCAGATGATTTAATTTAGAGCAGATTATTCAACGACTGACTTTAATACGTTAAAACGTTCTAGCAAAGAAAGCGGAGCATTGCGAAAGTGTTCACGAGATGAAGGCGAGAAGGCATTTTCGAATGACTCATTGTAATAATAAAAAAAAAGTCTGAAGAAATGACGAGCAGGTCTTTTAACGTCGTAGAACTGTTGATCTATAACGAATAGGAAATTGGAGGCGAAGGCAGATTAAATCTTCATTTTTTATTTCCGCTTGTTGTGGCCACAATCAACTTGGCACATGAAATGTGCCTATTCCAAAATAGCTCACATTTTAGATTAAATTTCAGTAAGAAAGAAGAAAGTAGCAGACAGCAGTCCAACTAGACCGAAGCGTAAAGAGCAAGTGCGTTACGTTCAGGGTGAAATCGCAATTCAGACTGAGTTAGTTTTGGTTTATTATTGAAAAGTGATGTTATTTCTTACAATTTTGCTTTTTTACTTACGATTTGTAAGCCTCGTGTGATACTTTGTGGTACACGAGGGTTTCCTATTTTTTTTCTAAATAAATAAAAAAAAAAATTTACCTCATCAGAATTATGTAAGAGTCATATGACAGGGATTGATCTAGAAATGACGCAGTGCAGAGAGAGGTTACTATTTTTAGAATTGAGAAATTTACGTTGTTAATTTAATCTTAGACATATTCTTTATTCTTCTTACATATTCCCCCCGTCAAAGAAAGAAAGGCGTAGCGACAAAGAAGCCTTTTTAAAGGAAAAGCGTTAAAGCAAATGAAGAGAAATAATTTGAAAAAATACCAATTTTGAAATTTTGACCAAAAAATACAAATCCTGAAATTTTGACCAAACTAATTACTTATACAATTGCAAAATCTTAAATTATATAATTGTTTAAATAATATTTTAGAGTCCTTTAAAAACTCAGTCCAAACGTTTTTGTAATTGGCAGTCCATATAATTAAATTTCTTCAGAGAAGTCTTTGTAAAGCTTTGAACACAATATATCACAGTTGAAAAACCTTTGCACACATATTACTGATTTTGAATAATCAAAATAAATTTCAAAATTTTCAGAACACATCTAATTTTCATTCTTATAACTTATATTTTAACATCATAAATTTGATAATAGTATTGCTAAAATTATGGTTTTACCAATATTGTCTTTCATTTGCAATTTCTGAATTTAACAAACTGAAAGGCCTCGCAATACTTCTAAACAAACATATCCATCATTAGGGCTAGCCTCTTGAGCTAACCAGTGTGTTTTGCACTGGTGGCTCAGGGTGCCTAGGCAGTTACTTGAAAAAGCCTCCGTTCCTTACATAAGGTAACTGGCCTTTGAGAACTGCACTACTACATTCCATAATAAAAAAAAGTATAATAATAATATAAAAAAAATTACACTCAATCATGAAATGAGAGCCTTCAACATTATCTTATATGAAGAGGGTAAAAGGAACAACTGTACAGAGGTAATAATAGGCCTCTGTTTCGGAACCAGTACTCCCTCAACATACTTTATACTTTACAGCAACCCATAAATTTTTAACATGCATTAACCATAATTTCATATTACTTATCTGTACTAATTTCACTTATTTTTGTATCCACTTCATTTTTAGAATAATTATAAAATTCTTATTCAAAATTTTCAACACAAATTTCAAAATATATTAATGTTAACAACCTTCCAGAAAAAAAATTAAATCTTCTTTACTAACCTCACTAAAGTATTAGAGTTCGAATTTTTAATATCATTTTCATAAAACAATACTATACTTTTAAGAAGCAGCAATATGTATTCAGATTTTCAATATAATAATAATGATTAGTAATTTCAATATGATATTTTTAGTTGCACTAAATAAAATCTTTAGAAAAAATCCAGACCACAGACTTAGAAATGAGACGATGAATAAACCTTGCAAGATAAATCCTTCCCATTTTCACTGAACTTTTTCCGCATTTGAAAAAACACCATATTTGAAAAGTGAGACACTTGAAAAGCACAGCGTTAGAAGTATAGAGATGTCGTCACGCTATGGCCTTGAAACAGAAGAAACGCAGATCACAGCACCCGAACATCAGCGATCGTTGAAACTTTCAACACAAGGCATTAAATCAAATTCCTAATTTTTATTTCGCAGTTCCGTCACTGGAAACGGTTGAGTGTTCATTGGAGTAAACTTTCGCACATCACTTGAAAAGAGCCTGTACACATCCATTGGGGTTAGCAGCGGAGATCTATCCTACCGGCTCATTGTAATAATAAAAAAAAAGTCTGAAGTAAATGACGAGCAGGAATTTGAACGTCGTAGAAGTGTTGATCTATAACGAATAGGAAATTGGAGGCGAAGGCATATTAAATCTTCATTTTTTATTTCAGCTTGTTGTGGCCACAATCAACTTGGCACATGAAATGTGCCTATTCCAAAATAGCTCACATTTTAGATTAATTTTCAGTAAGAAAGAAGAAAGTAGCAGACAGCAGTCCAACTAGACCGAAGCGTAAAGAGCAAGTGCGTTACGTTCAGGGTGAAATCCCAATTCAGACTGAGTTAGTTTTGGTTTACAATGCATTTTGATTGGATAGTTAATACTTCTGTAAAATTATTATTGGTTACTTGACTTTTAGTTCCATTTACATCATCAGAATTATGTAAGTGCCATATGGCATGGATCAATCTAGAAATGACGCAGTGCGTAGAGAGGTTATTATTTTTAGAATTAAGAGAAATTTACGTTGTTAATTTAATCTTAGACATATTCTTTATTCTTCTTACATATATATATATATTAGGAAAGGAGAAAGATGATGAGTAGGAGGTGAAACATATGGATGAAGATGATATGCTGGAGCAAGACAGTGACATAGAAGGAATTTGCAAAGAATTGCCGACTTTTATAAGATTTGACAAGAAATGTTCATCTATGTTATTAGGAAAGGAGAAAGATGATGAGTAAGAGGTGAGAGATAAAAATGAAGGTGATATGCAGAGCAAGAGAGTTACATGGAAAGAATCTGACAAAGAATTGCCGACTTTTATAAGATTTGACAAGAAATGTTCATCTATGTCCGTCAGATATATATCAGGAAAGGAGAAAGCTTATGAGTAAGAGATGAAAGATATATATGAAGGTGACATGCAAAGCAAGAGAGTTACACAGAAAGAATCTGACAAAGAATTGCAGACTTTCATAAAATTCGATAAAAAATGTTCATCTGTATCTGTACATGATGCTGTGAAGTTTAATTATACACGCAGCGAATTTTTTATACTGCGGTGACAGTCTTGTAAAACTGGCAGGCATTTGAAGTTAAATGCCATTACACTAAGAAATTCGTACCTTTCATGTGATAATATTATAAGGCATTTCTCCCGCTTTTTTAACATGCCTTCGTAGTGTAGTGGTCAGCACGCTCGGCACGTATTCGAGAGGTCCGAGGTTCGAGTCCTGGCGAGGACATTGCTCATTTTTCACATCTTCTGCTTCGAAATAACTTAACGTCTCTACAATGGCGCCCGAACTAAGGTGGGGGATGATGATTCTCCACCACCAGGATTTGGTGATTGGTTCTCCTAATCCCCAGTCGCCCTCTAAAAGGGTATATAGGGTATTTCTCCCGCCTTCTTAGCATGCCTTCATGGTGTAATGGTCATTTTGTTTTCCTGAAATTCAAAACCATGGGTACGCATTTTAATATGAAACTACGTGTACAATTTTCTGTACTGTTTATTTAATTGTGGCTGACATATCGAAAAATACGACCGACGGACTTCGCATATTGTAATTTCTATTGATGGCATAACAAAATATGTATGAGGTTATTTTTTAAATTAACAAGTTATTTATAATTTCAGCCTTTGTTGTAATTTCTTCTTTCCGTTCCCTCACCAGAATGTAAATGAGTTAGATAGCATTTAAACTGAGGCGTGTTTCTGGTCTGCGCTTGTACGCTACGTTTCGTTCCTGCCAGCTTTGATAAGTTGTAATTATTCGATTTTGCTTTATCGCCACCGGCATCTGAATTTGATACGCCGGTAGAGGTACTGAGCCAGCTTAGAGTATATTTAAATGTATAATCTTTGGCTACTATTCTATGCTTTAATTTGAAAATGACTATTCTGTTTAGTTACATCACCACAAGCTGTTGTTGATTTTGTTAGCACGAGAAAGTGCTTTTATATTCTAAAGTCTATTTAAATAAGAAAGTTTATTAAAATCTCTCTCTGACATTGTAGTTTCTTTCAGACATAGAGATTCAAACATGGACAGATAAGTTCTAGAAATATTTATTCAATTATCCTAAAAAATCTTTTATCCGGAATCGGTGAGGTCTTTTGCTGCCGGTTAAGAGAGATTTTATTGTACTCCCGAATGCAATGTATAAGATATTTTTCCCGCCTTCTTAACTTGCTTTCGTGATGTAATGGCCAGCACACTCGGCGCGTATTCGAGAGGTCCGAGGTTCGAGTCCGATGGCATTGCTTATTTTTCCTGTTTCCTGCTTCAAATACATCCTGAGGACTCTACAAATGAGTCATTTAAATGAGTAGCAATTATCAGCTGTTATTTTCAATTAAAGATATCGCTTTTTTGCAATTTTGTTCAGTTTAACTAATTTAAAAGAAAAGTACATGTCTATTTCATAAAATAGGTATATCTGCATCTATATGCACAAATAAATGGATTTTGAATGAATAAATTGTTATTGTTATTATTGTTTATAAGTTTATATATTTTTAAATTCGTTTTGTTTAAAATAATAACCCAACTTATAAAATATTACCAAAGATTTCAAAAACAAATTGCAAACGAATGTCCTCAACTTACGTCAAAATCAGTTTACAATGAAACACCCAGAACGGGTCTCTTTTTAAATCGAGAACTGCTTGAATTTTTTTTTTTTTTTTATTTTTCCTTTACCAGGACCTTTTTTTTACACTCTCTACATTTTTATTTCCTTGGGCGATAAAAGAAGTATCGTAATCGCGAAAATTTTTGGGTATCATGTTTTATATATACCCATTTACCAATAAATTTATGGTGCCCAAAATTTTGGGTATCATATCTTATTATATATAAAATATCCATTTTGACCACCCTCGAATCTCTGAGCGATGTTTTTGCGTGATATCTGTACCTACGGAGAGAATAAACGACATTTTTTTTTAAAAAAACGGATTATAAAATGAATTTAAAATTGATTCAGAAGATATTTTTTCCGTGATGTCTGTACGTACGTACGTGTGTATGTATCTCGCATAACTGAAAAACGAGTAGCTGTAGGAGGTTGAAATTTTATACATGGGACTGCTATAACATGCAATTGTGCACCTCATTTTTTGGTCGTTAAACGTATGCATATATATATATGTATGTATGTATGTATACCCACTCTGTTACTCGGATCAGTTAACTCAGTTTTTTTTTTCTTATATGTTGGTAAATCGTGCACTTTTTGCTTTGAAAGTGATTGAATTATGTTTTTTGTATATTCCAGTTAAAGTTTTTATGCCTTTAATTAATCTGCATGCAATAGTTTTAGAATTTATAAGCAATTTAAAAGTTGTTTAAGTGGTTTTAAGCCTAACGAGGCTGCCATTTGTTTACATTTTAAAATCTTAGTAAAAAAAATATGAATTAAGTCAGTTCGTGCAACAACTTGAGTGCCTTTTTTGCCGAATGAGACCAAAAATAAACTTTCAGTTTTGCGCTCCGTAACCTGTCTTTCTGCCCACTGACTGAATTGCTTGCCCTCGCGTAGAAACTCTAATTTTAATTGTAAAAATTGTTTTATTAACTGTTTTTAATTGTATTTAGTATTTCAGTTTTTATGTATATTATAATTTTTAATGAATATGTTTTGAAATTTTTATTTATTTTTGACTTGTCGCGAAGTGAGAAATGAATGAAACTTATGAACTAATGAAATTCGAGGAAATATGTTTAAATAAGCAAAAAAATGCGCATAATTTAATATTCTGTACAAGGACGTCCATGTGGTGTCCACATCAAATATTTTATCTAGCCACTTGTAATTTGCTGATTTTATCATAAGGTAGAATTTTTTTAACCATCATTTGTTATCATGTTATAATGAAATTCTCTATGTTTCTTACCTTGTGTGCCTTTCAGTTTGAATGCGATATTATCCTTCGTAGGATATATAGCTCTGAATGTTTCATCCTTTCACATGTGCGGTTATGGAGATTTCTAGCTTATTTTTCTTGCTAAGTACTGAACGTATTAATTACTTGTCAGTTAATGACAGACTTGAAGAGAAATACCTTTTTCTAATACAACTCACTGCTAATGGTATTTAATACTTAATGCAATTGACCTTATTTTTCAGAACTTGTTGATCAATGTTCAGCAAAAATTATTGAAAAAATTATCATATTTCTCCGTACATATGTGTTTTGGTATGTAAATTGTAAATGCAAATTCATATATCTGGATATAATTCCCGTTTTAAAGAAAGTAGATGATAATTTTAAATGAGCAGCTTCAACAAAAATAATAACATATTCAAGTATTCAATATGCATTTCCTCTTCCTTTGTTCCATCCAACGCATCAAGTTTCTCCTTAATATTTTTTTGGGGGGAGGGAGGCAAAGAAAAATGTTAAACCTTAATTTTATTTGCGAAAATAACCAATATATTTAATTATTTTCTAAGTATATTACCTCATAAAAAATTATTTTTGGTTACGTTGTTTTTTTTTAATTTCACGTTGCTAGAGTATCTCTTTTCCTGGTTTGGGGAAATATTTCTTCTAAAATAATGTTAATTTCTCACCTGACTGTGTCTTTGTCTGATCCACCAAATTAAAAAAATAGATAATTTTATTTGCTTCGCTCTTTTTTAGAAATTAAATTTTGCAGAAAGCTTATAAATTAAACATGTCATTAAAAATAAGTACATTTGTTTTTCATTTAACTACATTTTTTTTATTAAGCAAAATCCCTAGATAAGTAAAACATTTCTGTGTTTTGAAAAATCATATCAGAATTAGTTGCATAAAAAAGGTGCACCGCAAAACTAGCAAATCCCTTCCATATTTATTATTTGCTTCTTCACTGAAAGATTTATTTTAAACATCTGGAGATTTAGTAAGTTCAAGTATAACTTGTGCAAAAATTTTGAAAAGAAATTGATTTTTTCCAAACTAACTTCGTCTACATCTCGAGTATGTGAACGCAGAAGTTAATGGTACAAAATTACAAAATTAATAACACTGTTTGATCGCTTCAGTAAAGTACAATGTATCACTTTTATGGAAGAAACAAATAAAATTTGGGGAAAAACGTGTTTCAAAGTGGTATATTTTCGGCAATTTTTCTGACGAGTAGCATTCCAAGACGTTTCTGGTGTTCTCCAAGAAGAAGGAGGTAAGCAGCTACAGTGCTCTAATAAATTTCCTGACTTGTCAACTTGGAGACTTCCTCAACTACTTCCAGAGGCGCCTCATCCTTTTGCACGTCGTTATGTCTCTCTCTCATTCTCTTTATTTTTCTTATTACTTTTTTTTTAACAAATATTTTTCTCTGCGGATTGGCGACCGTGGGTCGCTATCCACCGCCAATAAAAACGGCCACTTTTCACGTAAAAATTACTTGCCTTTTTTTTTTCACCCCTCTCCAGATTTATTCTTCTTTGTTGAACTGCTTTTATATGGACCGAATCCCAGATTCTTGGATTGATTTCCAACGCACTGCGGGAAGAAATACCTCAACCACGACATCAGAAGATATGCAGAGACGCTAAGGACCGTTCCTGCATTTGGTACAACAAAAGCCACTTTTCCCAGATGCAAGTAAATTGCTATCGATAATTCAAATGATTGAAGAGTTCTGCAAGCGGTCACCGTTATAAAGCTGGTACTACTGAGACGCAAGTGGTACGGAAGCGCTGCAAGTGATTATAGTTAGACATAATAGTTAAAGGTTTATACTAGTAACTGAGTCCTACAAAGGTGTAGCAAAGATAGTCAGAATATGATTTACCAAACTAATTTCTCTACTTTTAGCTACTTAAAATAATGAGAAATTTATGTGCGCAAAAAAATCTAGGACCAGAAATTATATCTTTTTGCTTATAGTGTTATTTATTTGCTGCTAAAAAATAGAACTATTTTGAATCCTATTTGAATTTTACACGTTTTTGTCTTAAATTCTAGTTTATTTCGCAATTTATAAGCAATATTTCTTAAATTTGTACGAAACTGTAGTAGTTTTTGATAAGTTTGTAACTTTCGTACTCCACTTCTAGAATTTTCGTAAAATGTTTGAAAGAGGTGATTGCCGTATTTCAATACGTATTAGTAGTTTTTAACGGAATTTTTCAAAAATGGAAACTATAGACCGAAGAATTTCGATTTAATAAACTTTGTATAAACTTTAAATTATAGCATGCGTACTTTCCTATCTGTGGAATAGTGAACAGTTCAATAATACAGATATGGAATATATCAGTTCCCGTATTTTGCTCATATTGTGGGTAATGGTGGTTTGGACTACTTCTAATTCCACTGGACACCCACATGAATTTGGACTCTCTAGTTCTAACGGCCATGGCAATCACAGTCAAGAGGCACTTCAAAGGTTGCTTCGTGTTTTCGGCCTAGAAGGACGTTTGCCAGAAACAAAACATCAACCTCGGCCGCCAAAATACATGCTAGATTTGTACAGATCCCTCACTGATGACCCACAGATGCCTCAAAGTTTCCGACATGGAGCGAATACCGTCAGAAGCTTCTTCGACAAAGGTAATTTAATTTTGTATTATTATCTTGTTAATTTAACTTCGATTAAGTTCAAGTTTTTAAGTCTTAAAGTACTGTTTCCTTAACTATTTACTTACCGAAAACTGTTACAGTTAGAATTTTTCAGTAATGGAATTTATTCGTACGTGATTATGAGTTTGATTTCTAGAATATTATTAAATAATTACTTAAATTTTTAATAATTACCGTTCATTCTGGCGTATAACGCGCATTTTGAATTAAAAAAAAGTAAAATCGAAATTTACAATTGGGCGTTATACGTCGGATATAAAAACAATAGATTTAAAAGTAAGGAAAAGGTGAGCCTACAAAAATTATATTTCTGCCACCATGTACCTAAATGCTGTTTATTAAAAAGAATGACATTTCTTATGAAAAAATTTCTTTGTTTGAAAATATGAAAAATTCATCATATTCACCTTCCGTTATGGCTTCAGGCACATCATCGAATTCTGTTTCATCTTCATCATCACTGTTATTCTGGTCCATAATCCTCTTCCATTCCAACTAGGTTGTTATGTACACTATATTTTTAATGACTTTGAATTATATCGGGTTTAATTTCAATCCACGCTTTTATTATCCACTGACACACTATTTCTAGACTGGCATGACGCATTGGGCCTCCTTTTCCTACTTTGCTTTCGATGTTCACTTCAGAAGTACGGCTTCAAATGACTACAGAAAGAGGAAACATCTAACTGCTAATTCCGCGAATTCATTCGGATCGGAAGTGTATTATTACCTCAAATAATGTACGCCCTTTTCTAGAAACGCTAGAATAACATTATTGTGCACAACTGCATTGAATACCACGCGCCCTGTTTGAAGCATTATTTATCTCTCAATCATTTCCACTTATCACTTTGTCAGTCCAATATGCCATTGTTCGAAATCCTTCGAAAAATCTTCGAATGAAGAGACATGTATCTTTCAGGTTTCTTCGCAAAGAAATGGGTGCGCGTTATACGGCGAATATACCTAAAAACTATATAAAAAAAAAGTAATTTGAAATTATAGGTACGCACTATCGTCCGGAATAAACGGCACTTAAAATGTCTGTGATACCATTTCGCAAGGAATTAACCTCCCTCAATAATTAAATTATTATTAATAAATGACTGAGTTTTTATATTTAAAATTAAAACATCTGTTTACTTCTTATATCTATGAAACTAACTAAACCTAAAATACAGAATAATATACTAAATATATTAAGTTAACGGCAAAGGTTGTATAATATACTAGTAAACTAAATATACAACTAAACCTAAAATACAATATAAAAAAAAACCTAAAATATTGTATAATAATTTAGTAATTGAAAATTTCTCTACTGTATAAAAATGTATGTGTAATAGAATGTTATTATTTGGATTAATTAACATTGTGTTAGACAAGTATTTTAATTTGAAAACCCCAGAAAAGTGTAATTATTACGGCATTTTTTTCATAAAAATTAGAGATACAACTCTGGAGTGTTCAATATATATATGCACAAAACTTTACTTTTCAAAATGTATGTTTTTATGACAAGTTTTAGTTCAGTTCTTTCTTTTCATTTGCATCTTGTTTTTATTTCAATTTTTCTTATTTTCAATTTTAAGAGTTACTCTACACGATTGCTATGTTTATTTTTGAATTTGTACAAATAGTCTATCCTCACGTCGAAGAATTATCTCACATATCTGAATTGGTAAGATATAATTCGGATGTTCTAAATTGAATAGAATAGAAATGTAAAATTGAAAAGAATTTTTTTCAGTTATACGAGATGACGGAACGTGCTTCTCATGATTTGTTCTTATGAATACTATTATATATATTTCATATATTCTCTGTATTTCATATTTCTGGATTAATTAATAATTTTTTGCCAAAAAATCAAGAAGGAAATTTAAGCATTTTAAAACTAAAAATTAGTAGGAAATTAATAAAATTAAAAATTTTTGTACTTAACTATAAAAAGTCGTTATTTAATTAATTTTCTTTATGAAGTTGTACTGGCAGTTCTTCATAAAAAATATAGTCTAAAAATTTAGATGAGGGAAGTTGAGTAACTGCATGAGGTTACCTATATTAAAAATGTTTAATTAATTAAATAGCAAATTGTATAATTATTTCCTTTCATTTTGTTAATCTGATATTATTTTATAAGTTTTGTTTCAATTAGCTAAATAATTTTAATGTAGGGAATCTCATGCATGCATCTTTCCTTTTCTAATTCTTTTAGACAACATTTTTCATAAAAAACTGCCAATACATCTTTATAAAAGAGATTAATTAAACAAGAACTTTTAATAAGTAAGTACATAAAATTCTCTTAACTGCTACAGAGATTAATTTTCCACTAATTTTCAGCTTTTAAGTGCTTAAGTTTCCCTTTATGCCTTTTAGCAAAACAAGGATAGTGGTTAGCTACGCTGATTGCCGTACCGAAAAACCCGGGTTCGAATCCTGGATAAGGCATGCATGTTTGGAAATGTATAGTGTCTGTGTGGCATGGGGCACTCTAAATATGCGACGAGCCGAAAGTCCTCCCGAGAGATTGATGGTAGGGAAGCCAAAGACAGTCGCAATCTTGCACTCCTTACAACGATGAATTTCATGGACCTGTTCTGATGTTACTGTCGGTCAAGCGATATTAGTCACAGCACAAATTAGTAATTAGTCCAAAAATGTAAAATATAGAGGTAAAAATATTCCTCATTCCTTCTTGCGCTCACAAACCATTATGCAAATCTACACTTATAACTTTTAAAATCTGAAACACACATGCTTGCGATGTTATTCTAATGCGATAATTTGTAGATGTTTTATTTTTTACCACGGTATCTTTTTCGACACTATTTTAAAACTGCGATGTTCTTAACCGCTTTATTTTCGACAACGATATTTTAGAATTGCGATGCTTTCAATTCTGCCGCGATGTTTTCGGTGGACACTCTTAATAAGCAGCTACGTGATATAATTATCTTTTAAAACATGGTATTTTTTCCTGGAGTTCTGTCTGACGCAATTGAACGCTTGTGTGACGTATATAATTACTACGGTAAGCAGTGCGAAGTTTTTCAATAACTCTGCTAAAGCGTCCTCTTCTCTCTTCATTTGGGCCAATCTCCATTACAAAAATCAGACAATTCTTCTGTCCTTTTTTAACAATTCGTCAGACTTCTTGCACGATAAAGGCCTTTTATCTTCTTCACTGTCACTGCTTTCACCGCCTGCTGGTGTAATAAGATCATCTAATTCCCCATTTGTCATTTCACGATCATCATTCTTGACTAATTCTTTAATTTCTGCATCTTCCACGCCTGAAAATCCTTCAACGCTATTTGCTTTTGAAATTAAAGCGATTTCCTTGGCTTCATATTCCAATCAATGGAAATCCTTTAACATTATCTGATGCCAGCAAATTCCTTGTTGATGAATCTATTTGTTCCCACGCGATCAATCATTTCTATGCAGTTCTTATATTGAATTGCTTCAAAAAGGCCATTAGTATGTGTCGTACTTTCCTTCATCTAGTGCAGCAGTCTTCAAATTTTATGGGAGGGCAGCCCAGTAAAAATGCAAATATCCCAATCAGAGCTTCGACCTATATCATCAATTCAGATATCATAGTATTTTTATCCACCTTGCGACCTCAATATTAATTTTCAGGCCCCCAAATTGGATGGTGACCCATAGTTTGAAAACTACTGATCTAATGCTTTATTTGCAGCGATGTAAACATGAATGGCATGATAGACTTTGAATGTTTTTGTGACTTCTTCATCCATTAGTTGGATTAAAGTTGTGGTGTTCGGTGGAAAGAATAAAGCCTCTGTATTTGGATGCAGTGTTGAGAGCTTCAGTACCGGGTCTTGGAGCATTATAAGAAATTACGAGAACTTTAAAGCTCAGGCTTTGCCGTTCTTAGCAATGTATGAATATAATATTCAGTCGCCTTAAGTTTGATTATTTTTTCCCTCCTCTCAAGGACCAAATTTGTATATGGCCAATTTTTTAAGGTTGTTGTTAGAATAAGGAAATTAATTGGGGCTACCTTGATAAAAGGTCTGTTTAAAACTTAAGTTTCATATATTTTTAACAAAAAGTGTCATGTAATAAAACTTTTTTAGTATGAAAAACCTGCCACATTTGATTCTTTCTTAAAATGGAACCATTTTTCTAGGACCATTTTCGTCTAAGAGATTTTCATCATACTATCTTTTCCTTTTTCTCTCTGTATGCTTATATTTCTAGAAGATTGCACTATATAATCGATATACACACACACACATGTATACATGCATATTTCTAAAAGATCGCCCAATGAGTATCTCTTAAAAGAAAATGGTTGCAGAACCATGTTTCATTTTAAGAAATGAAGGCAGGCTTTCAGACTAGTTTTGATTACGTGACAGTCTTTACTGAGAATATTTGAAAGGATGACATTTTGGGGATAACAGGATTTGGGAATTTGGAAGTTTTGGGAAGCGACTCAAGTTACACAACCTCTACATGCACACCACTGGTTGAGTCTCCCCCCAAAAAAACCCATATTCCAGCTGTGACCAGCATGTACGGTGTATTCCAGCATACACGGTGCAACATGGCGTGATCAAAGGTTGTAATTTCATCTTTGATTCTGGCCTTCAGTGTGCAGTGTTTGACAGTTTCGAACGGTAAACAATGTCTATAACATGGTCCCACAGAAGGAAGTCCAAAGGAGTTATGCCAGGCAAATATGGTGGCAATGGAATGTGTCCATCTTCTTGAGACATCTGTTTGGTGAAGGTTCTGTCGAGAAAACTACGAACACGCAATGTTCAGTATGGTGGTGCGCCATCTTGCTGAACAATTACCTTTAGTTCACGGTCCTCCAACTGTGGGCAAATGTAATTAATCAATGTATCAAGGTGAACTCAAGCTGAGAAAAATGTCCTAAAATCTTGTTATGCAGCATCCTACACCAAGCATTCACTTTCGGGATGTCCCGCTTCCAGTCCTTTGTGACATGACGAATTTGGATCCCCAAATCCAGACATTATGTGTATATTAAACCAAAAGAAACTGTTGGGAAAAATTTTTTGACATACATTTAATAAAAGCAGAAAAATTTACGGCAGCTATCTTTTACATAGTGCCCAGGACAATAAGTTGTTCAGAGTGTTTGTGGACATCCTGTAAGAGAAAAATTTTATTTAATTTAAAATAAGAAATTTTTAATTCCAAGTCTAGTTTGAGCAAATGCCACAAGCAATTAAATTCATAAATTACACTTATTACTAAAATTATAAAATAACTTATAGCACTTCCCAATGGACAACAAACGTAAAATAAAATAAAGTAAAAATATAAAGGCATCAAGGTATGGAATAAATAATTATCATTTCAAACTGTATCAATGTCAAAGAAATTTATTGCTACAAATGTAAACAATTAAAAATTAAAAATTAATACCTGGTAAATTAAAGATGGAAATAACAATTAATAAATAAAGATTAACTCAGCCTAACTCTTTCTTAACGAAATATATAAGGTTGAATAAATATTTTTTTATTTTAATATTATAGTCATATTTCTGTCCCGCTTGAAAAAATGTAATAAAGAATTCTTTTGACTCCATTTTTAATTTGCAGTGTCATTAATTTGTTCAAAATGTTTTATTGATTATTCTCATACTCATCTTTTGCCTTTTTAGTTTTAACTTTAACTTAATCTATATGTCTCTCTCTCTTTATATATATATATGTGTGTGTGTGTGATGAAAAAGGCGTAGTAATGTTAATGGCGTAGAACATAGATCCATATTGAAAAGGAAACTTGTCAGCCGAGTGAGATTAAATATTTAACTTTATTTCAATTGACATCTGTGGTCATAATTCACTTGGAACTCTAATCGTGCCTATTCAAGCACATTTATATTTTTGGTACTGTTGCGATAAAAAGCGAGCGAGCGAAGTAGCATCTTAACAGAAAGAGAGGTAGAAGCTAAAGTACGTGGTTATCCAATACGACAGCCTAATTGAGAGAAAGGTTTCAGTTCTCGAATTTTGTGCTCAGGTTCCGAAATAACTACGTCATTAGCGTTATGCAAGCCACGTGACATAGATTGATCTAAAAACGATGCCGTTCAGAAAAAATTATTACTATTTTTAGAATATAAAGGAGGGAATTAAGGGATATTGTTAGTTTAAATCACAATGTTGAGATTTTCATATTTTTTATGTGTGTGTAAAGTAAAAAATCTAAATTAAAATAAAGGGCCTCTTGCAAAATTAAAGTCATTATTTTGTTTTATATATTTTTATCTTACATATCTGTATAAGTTTATTTCCTAAAGATTGCAAAACTTAAAAAAAATTTACAATTTTTAGGCGATTCAGATGAAGCTGGACCATATAATTTTAATTTATCCAATACGATTCCTACACACGAAGAAGTAATTGATGCCGAATTTCATCTCTTCATACATCGCAACGCACCCAAACTTCATCATGGTTCTCATATCATCCAGGTAATAAATTCTCATCTATTCGTTTTTAGTCACTATGCTTACTGTATTACTAAATAGGATTCAATCAGAATGCAAAAGCTACTGCGTTAAATTTCATTCATTTTCTACTCTTTGAGCAACCACTGTGATTGTTCATACCACTCCGTGGAAGAAAAATAAAAACTGATGCAGAAATTTTAAAAATGACTAAATGTTGGGATGTTTGAGACCACAAATAAAAGTATTCTTTTAATTAATTTTTATTCTTATTTTGACGGGATAGATGTTAGTGAATTATGTCTAATGCCTATTATACCTAATGCCCGCCATTGGGAGTGGGGAAATTTTTAAAACTTTCCGTCTTTGAATTTTTTTAAAAAGTGGATTAATATTTGATCATTTGTGTAAATCGAAAATTATAATTTTTTAGAAATTTAGATAAAAATGTTCTTAGTTGTTCTTTAATATTTGAAAAATTATAAAATTTGCTTTTATATCTGTCGCATATGGTGTTATACCGGAGTTTTAGGTTTTAATAACAACATCAAAAACTCTTAAATCAAATTTGAGGCAAGAAATGCAATGTGAATTCGAAAATTTCTATCTTAACATGTTCGTTGGTTACTTACGTACTAGCGCACCATCCTGGAAAAATTTATCAGTTTTTTACAAATGAAGAGTTACTTGTTGGATGCAAATTAGCAACTGCTTTTAAAATGATTCCCCAACTATCGATATTTATCATAGTCAGCAAATATTTTCAACATATCAAAAGACAACACACTTTTTTAGCAAATTGAAATACAAATTTTAATTATTAAATAAGAATTATATGCTGCATTAAATAAACAAAACACAAATTTCCGAAATTCTTCTAACATTTTTTGCCGGGATCTAAGACACAAAGATCTGTTTTTGCTTAACATAATATGAAAGAACTGCACAAACTCATCGCGCACAACCTCAGTTTTGTGCACCGATTACGTACCAAACGCATCCCGTCATTTTCCCCTTAAGCGATTTTGCAGCAAAAAACTTGTAAGGTTTATCCTAATTTTAATAACAGTTATTTTAAATTTATGCATCTTTCCTGTCTTTTCTAGCTTCAGCTTACAATCTCTTACCAGAATGTATTTTCAGAAACTCGGTTAATGCAAATGTGTAAGGCTAGTATTTAAGTCGATGTTTCACCGACTTCGTTAGAGAGCCTGAGTTCCTGACTGGCGCGCGTTTGCTTTTTGGCTACGTCTAAGCTATTGCTACGCTCGGCCGTACTTTAGGCCCTTGTTTGGCTCCGCCGACTTAATTAAGATTTAGGGGTCAATTACTTAGAATCTTGATAGCTTCGGCTATACCTTTCAGTTAGCTTTAGTTAAGCTTATTTAAGTTTAATTTTATATTAATTTAAGTTGAAGCCCAAGTGGAGGCTTTGCTGTAACTTGTTGATTGTATTATAAAGTTGATTGTATCATATTTATTTTGAGAAATAAAGGGTAGTTAACCCTTCTTGAGTCTTACGTCTCTGTTCACACACTTTAGCGATTGTTCGCTTATTAGTGTTTGTGGGGTTTCAAGGATTGAACACTGAATTAAATATGTAAAACCCCACAAACTATGGAACTTCGAACACAACAAAACGAATGCGGAGGAAAATGGCAACGTTACTTGACTGAAGGATTGTTATGAGCATGGTTGCCATACATTCCGAAAATTTGGCGAATTCAAATAATTTACCATTGCTTTCACGTCCTAAACGAACAAGGTATAAGTACAAAACACATAAAGAATTTGAAAAGACATTTTAAAAGCAATTTATCAGACGAACGTATAAGTGAATTTATTTCCTCACGTAAAGAAATGTTTGACGTAGATAATTCGAATATTCAGATAATGACATACAAGAAGAAATCAGTGCGAAATATCAGCACAAGTGAATATTTCTGATGTTTTTTTTTTCAAATTAGAATGGCTTTTGATTAAATTTCATACACCTGCTCTGTCAGCGAATGTGTTAAGAGTTTTTAAATTAAGAAATGAAAGAAAGAAAACTAAAAAAAAGGCAATATACAGTGGTTCCCAAAAGTATTCGTATACTTACGAGTTTCACTGAAATATTGCTTTATTCATTAACAAAAATTAATATTTTAGAATGAGAATTTTTGAATAATACCTATAAATTTTTCTTAACAAAACTACATTAATTATTTTATGAACACAGTAAACTTCTTTTTTGGAAAATTAAAAATAAAGAAATAACAGAAAAGTTACTTCAAAAAAGTCTTCGTATACTTTAAAGTAATCTGCACATATCAGTAAATATTGCAGTATTTCTGTCAGTAAGTATTTTGTAAGATATCCTGCAGCCTGTATGACAACTTTCAAATGTCTGTGCATAGAATTCAGTTCCCCCCCTAATATCTGCATCAATGTTCCTCCCTTCTTCCATCACTACTGTTTTTATGCTGTGCCTTCGTACTCTAATTCGCTCCAAATGTGTTCTGTTGTCCTTAAATCTGATGACTGAGGTGGTGTTTTCAGAACTTGTGGAGAATTATAGACACGTGAAAGCCGAACATTTAGGGCCGCTGAGAATCGCTATCCTGATAAAAAATAAAGTTGTATCCAATACCCAAATTTTGGGAAGATAATTTTAAATTATCTTTTAAAATTTTAAACAAAGAGCGTGATTCATTATCCCATCAATAAATACTACATTATTTAAACCTGATACTGGCATGCACCCTCACACAAGGACATCTCCACCTCCATGTTTTGCTGTTCCAATCAAGGTCTTGGGATTAAGTACCTCATTTTTTCCCTCTTCATACGCACATCTCTATATACCCATCGAAACCAAAAATTTTAAATTTGCTTTTATCTGCAAGTAAGACATGATTCCAATACACTTCGGGCTTATTTAAGATTAATTTTGCGAAGGAAAGCTTAAGCGTTCTATTTTTTGCACTTATAAAAGAATTTCCTTCGAGCAGAGCACCCATGTAATCCAGCTGGTCTGAGTGCTCGTTGAGCAGTTTCAAGTGAAACTGAAGTACTAAATTTTTCAATAAATTCTGTAGAATTCTTTACAGCACTCAAACTTGGACTTCTCACGAATTTTCTAACAATAAATCTCTGATCACGTTGAGTCCTCTTTGCCGGACAACTTCATCTTACTTTATTTTGGATCCGAGATTTTCTTCTTTAAAGCATTTTATCACATACTGCGCCGTAGAATTGGATAAATTTACTAATTTAGCGATATTCCGAATCGAATTTCCATCCTTATGATGAAAAATGATCAATTTTTGAATTTTGTTTGTTCAATGTTTCTTTACGACTACGAGATAAAATATAACGAAGTAAGGAACAAAAAATAAAGCCAAACGATTTTTTAAATGTCAACAAAATGCAAAAATTAAAAAAGTGATATACGATAATTTTATTTATGAAATTTTTACGAAAATGTTTCGGTGTACGGTCACTTTTGTGGCGAGTTTTTATCAATGTCTTCTTACATTTTTATTTTTAGAAAAAGAAAATAAGTCAATATTAAAAATTAAAAAGTTTGATTTTATTCAAAATCACATAGAGATAATAGGAAAACATATTGGTCTTTATATTCGAATTCAGTTGTGGGTTACAGCGCTTTTTCTGACAATTTTTAAAGTGTGCGAACACTTTTGGAAGCCACTTAAATTTTAAAAAAAATTAAACGCTATGTTAAAATTCACTATAAACATTATATTATACTTTTTTAGAATACTTGGATAAATTGTGATAAAAAGCGAAATTTGTAATTTATGCTTAAAAGAGTAACCTTGGGTTAGTAAAATAAAATTTTACAAGAACAAACTCGGGGAGAGAGGGGGTATCTGCTCCCACGAGTTTTCTAATCTGAATACCCAAAAGGAGACGGGATAAAAATTTGGTCATAAGCTTCATTACTTATTCACTGAAATTAATTAAATATTAATTTTTAAGGAATAACTTGTACATAACTGATATGCGTTTTATGTTTTCTTATGAATTTATGATTGATTTACTGTTACATCTCAAGACGATTCAAAATGAAGTCATTAATCCTACACAAGACAAAAATTCCTTGTCACGAAATGATAAGAAATATGAATGAAATTTATATGAACCAAATTACATAAACATGTATATGAACCAAATTAAAAAATTATATGAATATTTATTTAGATTTTCTTTGAAATGGTCATCGACATACGTTAGTTCTTTTTGTGAAAAGATTCAGAAATGTTCCAAAGAGAAAATAAATAGATAAAATATAAAACAAAGGAAAGTAAACTATAGAAAAGAGTAAATTCGGATAATTTGAAATTTTTTATTTACTACTAACTTGAAAGAAGCAATGCATTTTTCGTAAGCTTTTTTGCATTTGTTCAACATATTACGTTGACTGGCATGTGAAAAAGACGAAAGCAAAATGGTCAACCCAAAAATTTCTTTTGCTCTTGATTAACTTTGAACATGACTATCTTGTAATATTTGTCTGAAATATTTTATTTAAATTTTTTAAAGCGATGCTGATAATTAAGCATGAATACAAAAATTGTTGCAAATCGTGGATAGTGCCATTTTGCTTCTGAATTCCTTATGCATGCTATGTATGACTCTATAATTGCTTAAAATGTTGGTTCCACATTGCCGAAGAAGACTGAGTGAAAGGAAGATAAATTATGCCCCCTATTTAACTTTTGATAGAAAGTACTTTTTTTGAGTCTATATATTTCAGCTGAACCTTGGTTAAAGAGCAAACAGTTTTACTTGTTGGTATTAATTTGATTTGGTAATGAATCAGCTTTCAACAATTTTAAATTTATTTAATTTTTGCCAAGACATGGTAATTTAGACAAGACTAAATTATGACGGCATTGATTCATCCAAAAATCTATAAAGAATTCAAGCTATGATGTCAAAGTTTCAACAAAATAATTGTAAATCATTCCCCAAACTAATGCGATGACTGATTCAAATAGCTATGAAAAATGTGTGGTTGATGACCATAAATCATCCAAATAGCTATAATTATCTGGACTTTGCCCCAAGTGGGCTTTGTAGCTTCAGTTAACGGCGAGAAAAAAAAAAGCTTCTTCTTCTTCTTCATAATGCTCTTCATCTCCAGCGGAAAAAGATCATCCATATTACTTCAGAGCCACAGTTTTTCTTTACTGAGCTTTTGAAGATGTTTGTTATGTCAAAAAATTTCTTGTTATATTTTCACCAGATACAATTTGCGTTGTATCCAAATAGGAAAACCACACATCATAATATTTAATGATGCTATAATGCTTTGTAGGTTATTCTGGCTTTCAGTGTGAAAATACTAGACCTTGAAAGAGTTCCAATTTAGGACCTGACTTTTGGAAAATCCTTAGTTGAGGTTCACGGCGAGGGAACTGATAATAGAATAATATCTAATGCTCAGGAGGTGTAGTATATAAAAATAACACCCAATGCACCATTGGTCAAGCAGATAAAACCGCTGAGCGCTACGAGTCTGACCAGGTTCAAATCCTGGCAAACGAGATGCCAATACAGTATTATACGGCGACTTCCCAAATTTTTAAAATGCAGTTTTTAAAATTTAAAAAGTCGCTAAGTTGATCGCAACAAAAATACTACTAAATACTAAATGAGAGATACATACTGTGACTGTCAGTCCTCGGTAGCTTAAAATGAAAGAATAAGGAAAACTGATGAAAATTTAGTCTTCGAAATATTAAGCCAGAATAAAGAAATTCTGAAAGCTATATATCTTACCGTAGAAAAATGTTTCATATTATAATACTTTTCTGAGCGATACAAATGGTAAATACTTTGCATCATAATAAATATACTCACTACGGATTGAATATATAGCTCAGATGAGGTACAATAGGAAAAAATTATTAACGCAATGCTCTAACAGGCCCTGCTCAATTCATTTTGCTCTTTAACCATTACAAAAATCAAAGTTGTACTTTTTCGCTAAAAATATGACATTTCTTTAATTTTACTGATATATAGTACGGATATAGGCAGATCTTTGGGGATGCAAATTGTCTGTACCAAATACGGAAGTATATTCTAGACAACACCCGAATTAAAAAAAAAAAAAACTTTTATATATTATTTTCTGTGTAATAATAATTCATAATCATTCAGTATATGCAGAATATATTTTAGGTACTGTAATTTTATTTTCACAAAGTTTGCATTATTCAGTATTTCTGTATATGTTTTAGATATTACTGTATGATGACTTAAAAGATTCACCTGCAAGTCTCTTAGAAGCTCGTCTTATAAGCGCCCATACCACAGGATGGGAAGTATTTAAAGTAACAAATGCTGTTAAAAAATGGCTTGCAAGCCCAGGGCATAATAAAGGTAATTCAAAGCTAAATAATATTATAATTTTCTGCGTCTTATTTTATAAAGTCATACCTATCATCAGTTTCTAAAAATAATTTTTTTATGAAAAAGAATTTTAATGACTGAATGGTTTGTTGATACACAGCATATGAAATTTTTTTATATAAATGCTATAGATTAAAAGTATATAATAATCTATAGTATTTTTATAAATACTATAGATTAAATGAAGGTGTGAAGAAGTTTTTGCATTTTTTCTTGTGAGAGAAACATTGAACTCATAACAAATTTACAGAAATTTAGTGGATTATTAGTAGCAAAAGTGCTAATCGATGACGTTGGAACGATATTATTTACCCGATATTATTTAAATCAACGTTTTCATTCATTTGAATTTCTATGTTTAAGCATTTAATAATTACCGATTTTTTTCACATACATGGGTATATGATAACTGAAATATTGTTACGGATTTCATATTTATTTGGCTATTTATTTAGGATTGTAATTAAAACTGCTTTATTTTCCAGTGCAACGTAGACGATTTTTCAAGAGAAAGCTACGTCGGAAAAATAAAAATAAAAGCGCGCGTGCATTTAATATTTAATAAATATACGTATATCTTGTAATTACTGTTGCCATCCAGAAAATCTAGAAAAATCGAGATTGTTCTAGTGATAATTAAAAAACTTATAAAAGACGAATTGAAACACCTCATCTCAGTTGTTGTTGTAGTTGTAGCTGTTTGTTTACTTTATGCTGTAGCGATTTCGCTGTGAAATAGAATTAGTTTATCTGTTTTGAATTGAATTTCGGTCTAATTCGAGTACATCTTTTATAAAGATGAAAAACTGATTTTCCTTCGCCTGAATGCATTTCAAGCTTTATATCGTTAAATAGTATCACAAGAAAACTGTCCAGTAGTTCTTCTAAGAACTTAAAATCTCTGAGAATTGATTGAATTTTCCATATATGAACTTTTTATTTTCAGCTATAGAGAAATAAATATTATCGTAATTAAACACTCTTGATCGTTTTTAAATTCATAATATGCTCTATTAAGCTGCAAATTAAACATCAGATAGCCTGTTAATAATCTTATTGCCATCGAAACGTACTAAAAAGCATATTATTGCATCCGTACGAGTTGGTTATAAATCGAATGCACACAGAACCGACGAAAGCTTGATAAAATTTAATTTACCAAAAGAATACTTTACAGCTCTGAAACTTTCCCCAAAAGCACTCGTACAGCTCTTCTCGGTATCATAGAGCACAATCAGTAATTACACTTCAAATTACAAAGAACGTTAAACACAACGCAATGCAAAGCGTATCTAAAAGGCGAAGCTTTCTCGGAAATCTCAGTACTACGAATGCATCTCTGAACTAACAACTGAGAATTGATGCTCTCTAGTCTTACATCGTTTTCCGCCGGCTGCTGAGAAATCTCTAGCACTTTCCACTTCTCGAAATTACTGGAAGGTATGTGAGGGCCGGATATGGTTACAGTTACGTATAAGGATCAATTACATTTATTGAATCGCAATACCAATTGCAATTATACAAGGACTGGACGAAAATGTTGCCAAATGGTCGAAACGTTTGGCATTGCGGGTAAAAATTAGTGGCCAAAATCAAAATTAGAGCTTCTCTAACATTATTTTTAAAAGCTACTCCATGTAAATGGACAACTGAATATAAAGGAGCCTTTCAAAATTTAAAAGAAACTTAAATTTTCAGACCCATTTGAATACCATTTCATCCAAATTATCTCTATCGTATATTTGTAAATGCATCTAAAGAAACTGTTGGTGCAATTTTAAAACAAGAGCACCCAGATGGTAATTTAATCCTTTATCTTTCTCAAAAATTAAGGTTTTATGAAAGAAATTATGCAATTACTGAATCAGAGTGTCTAGCAATTGTAGATGCTATAGAAAAGTTTTATTATTATTTGCATAGAAGTCATTTTACAGTACATATTGATCATATTGCTTCAGTTTGGCTTAAGAATATAAAACATCCTACAGCTAGATTATTTGGAAAATTTTTAAAATTATCTATGTATGATTTTGATATAAAATACAAGAAAGATTCTACTAACGTTGAAGCGGATATGTTAACTATTTCCCAGCGCTTGTGCATGCAAGCTAATATATTATCATTAAAAGAAACTGAAGATCAGCAAAATTCGGAACATATTTGTAATCCTAAGTATTAGAAAATTAATAATGTTTTAACCATAAAAAAAAAGGTAAATCCGCTTTCAGTAGTCAGATATACATAATCAGTTCTTTGTTGAAATTTTGATCTGTGATTGGATAAGAGCTGTCCTCATTGCAGAACTACATAAGAAAGCATGAAACGGATTAATTTTAAAAATATTGCACTTTTAATTCTTATATTATAACACTAATTTTAAGGGGAGGTAGACAAATTAAAATTAGGAATAAAAGGGATTATTGCACAAATAAATCAGAAGTAGCTTACGTGCATTGATATATATATATATCAAACAAATAATAGAAGGAAGTGTTTTTTCCGAAAATATTTTCTCTGTAAGTAAAAATATGAATTTAAAGTTATGAAATAAAATAGAACAGGCAAATCGACAACCTTGTATTCGACGTAAATTTTGTAAAATCCCAATCGATTTCGAAGGCAAAACGGGTCTCCCTTCATCAGGAGCAAAAAAATTCTGCAAATCGAGAAACTTTTGCCCGGAATGAAGGGGAATCCATTTTGCCCTCGAAATCGATTGGGATTTTACAAAATTTACGTCGAATACAAGGTTGCCGATTTGCCTGTTCTATTTTCCACGTCGGCGTGATTTTCTTGCGTCTTATGAAATAAACTTTCATGTGCGTAAACTAAGAAGATATCATAATTATTTGAAAATGAAGTTGTAATTATTTCGTTTGAGGTGATGAGACGAAATTCTGTGTAACTTTCCAGTTTTGTTTGAAACGTGAAACCTTTATCTCTCAGTTCCTGTCTCTCTCTCTTCTCATCCACAACTGTACGATTATTAAAAAATCTTGTTAAAACATTTTAATAATGATTTTGTATTGTGCTTATGTTTTAATAGGTCTTTCAGTTCAAATCTTGGATTCTTCTGGGAGAGAATGGCCAGCTCGAAGAGTTCATCGAATGTTAAATTTCAGACGACCAATTCTTATAGTTTTCAGTCGAGATTCAAGATCCTCTACTTCATCTAAACTTCGCAAAGCGACAAACGAAAGTAAGTACGAACAAACGGGATTTTAATTATCAGTAAATGCATCTTCAAAAATTAAAACATTTAAAAAAAAAATCAACCTTTAAGAAATCGTAATAAAAATGCGATTTTTTTTATAATTAGCTTGATTAACTGCTGGAAGCATTTAAGCATTTTTACTAGTCATGTTTGCGATAATTAACTTATTAATTCCCAAAACAATAGGTAATTGTGACGGACAAATATTTAGCTAGACTATGGTAAATAAAACGAAAGCTAACACATTGAAAATAGCCAAACTCAGAGTAAATCGTGGGTTTTATTTACGTTATAGAATTTAATGATAAGTATCATGTATGGTTATTGATATTTTCCTCTTTTATTATGAATTAAAAGCTTGCTGGCAAACCTAACGTCCAAAATTGAATATTATATGATACAATATTTGTGATAATTAGCTATATGCTACAGAATTTCTCTATATTGCAGGGAATTGAAAATTAATTTTCTCCTTCTTTTATCAACTATTAATTAATCAATTAATTCAATTTCTCTTCATTTGCAAATGAAGGAACGAAACACCTTGCACCGGTAAAAATTACAAAATCCTTATGAATTCAGAATATCCAATAAGAAGGAACAAAGAAGATTATGGTTTTCTCTGTAGCTTATTATGTTAGATAATTCCCTTTTTCACTATAAGCATGACTGGCCGCTTTGAGAGAACTACCATTTTAAATGCATTCGAAAAAGTTTAAAAGACGAATGAAAGTTATTTTATGTAATATATTTATTATTTGATCATTACATATCTGAATGGCTCAAATGAAACAGGATTCTTCTGTGATGTGGAAATTGTCGACGGCCAGCAAGTTGTTTTTTTCATCATGTTCTAGTCACGCTTATTCGGATTTAAGGGCAGTAGTAAACATGCTGATTAGTTAAGGCATTCCAATATACACATCTTCCAATACATCCATAACCAGTTCTGCACTGTATGAATTCGCATTAGGTTTCAAAGGAAGAAGTCTTCTAAAACAAAACAACAACAAAAGAAATTTACAAGATTTCTTTCGGCCAAACTTAGCGGCCGAGCAGTAATGTCGCTGAACACTGGCAGTTCGGACCAGGGCTCGAATCCGAGTGAACGGGCTGGCTGTATGGACGTTCTCGTGGTTTTTCCCATGTGTAAAGTGTATACGAGCCAGTTTCCCTTAGAAAGTCCTAAACGAAGGCATTCCTTCCCTTAGGCAGATAGCCCTCGAATGCTTTGCCCTAATCAAATAAAGCAAACCAAATAAGATGTCTTTTCTAGGCCTTGTTGCCATCATTAAAATTATTTAGAAATAAATACGATCGCAATACCCATGTCTCTTTTTGCCAAAATTCGTCTATGTCTGTGATTCTCAACCGCGGCACTTTTGTATGCTGCCAAATTCTTAAAGTGTGCCGCCAAATTTTAGAAATGAATATAGTAAAAAATATAATGGGTTTAATCCTAGTAAACGGTACGCATAAGGATTGGCGAAATGTGGTATCCAAGCCGATTTTGGTGCTCTGGAGGAGAGCGTAATACGGAGCATTTTCGCGCATGTTCTGTATATAATTTAAATTGAGAAGTTCTGATTAGTGCTGATAGGAGATTAGCTTACTTACCAAACATTTTTGTCATTTTTAATAACATAAATTCAAGTATGCAAGGGCCGAAAGAAAATATATTGATCTTATCTGTTAACAATATTTATGATATATTGTTAACTCAACAGATAAACTGGTGGGATTCCAAAAACAAATAACTTTATGGAAGAATAAAGCTCAGGAAGGCAATTTGGAAAAGTTTGAGTCAATTCCAAAAGATTTTAATAAAACTATTCATAAAATTGTTATTGACCATTTGATAACACTAGAGGAGAGAATTATTCATTATTTCCCAAATTTAGATATTAAAGAAAATTGATGAGGTTCGTAATCCATACTTCTGTATTTGAATTAACTTTCAATGAAAAGGAAGAACTAATTTCTCTTTCTAATAATCGAGATTTAATTTTAAAATATTCGGAAGAATCAATTAATTCATTTTGGATTAACATTAGATGGAATTATCGCATGAAGGCTAAAAAAGCTTTAAAAATATTATCACGATTTTCTACATCTTATTTGTATGAATTCGGATTTTCAGTATTAACCAACATAAATGCGAATAAAAGTTCGAGACTGGTAAATGTAAAAGACGATATGAGAGTAGCATTGTCATTTTTACTGTTACTACATAATTTTTAATGTACTTATTTTTCAATTTCTACGCAGATGTAGCCTTTCAGTACCTTGGTATGAATGAAAATCGAATACCACAACAGGTTTCTGAAGAAAGTAGTGTAAGAAGTACACGTTCTGCTAGTGCAACTGAAAGTGGGCAGTGCACCAGACAAGAATTACGTGTGGATTTTGACAGACTTGGATGGTCTACGTGGATTATATCACCTGAATGGTATGATGCCTATGTGTGCACTGGAGCTTGTGCCTTTCCTCTTGGTCAGAACCAACGTCCCTCCAACCATGCGACAGTACAAAGTATAGTGCACGAACTCGGACTAGCCGCAGGAGTAGGTGCTCCTTGCTGTGTTCCAACGGAGTTGCATCCAGTAAATTTACTTTATTTCGATGAACATTCAAATGTTGTCCTAAAACAGTATGACGATATGATTGCAGGTGGATGCGGATGTCAATAATTTTTTAAATAAAATAATATATATTTAAAAAACTTTTTCTCCCGTGACATATTATTCATTTTATCACTGCACATAGTAGCTACAGTTAGAAGACTGAAAGAATAATACTTTTGTTTTTCAAAACGACATATATTACCTGGAACTAGAATTACTCCAATAATCTAATTTATAACTTGCAGAAAATGTTAAATAATTCAGCAAATACGAGCTTTCTTGTAAAAATTTGCATTGCAGTGTGGTACTAGATATAATATTAGCGGGAAAGACTGCTAAAAATGTTATAGTTTTATAAGAAATTGAAATTGTCCTCCAGAAAATACTGTTTCTAATATATTATGCTGAATATTTCCAGTAGAAATTACCACGCTGTGATAATCTAGCTATATTATGATTCCTTTTTTGGACGAAATGCATCGTATTCCTTTTTTAATTGTATGCAATATTTTAAGTATTCATTTAGGTATCGTAAAATTTTATTTTTGCGATAGTTTCTAAACAAATTAATGCTTTACTGAGGCTTAAATATCAAAGTACGAGCAAAACTTCAATACTTTTTCTTTCAAAAAGCTTAAAGATTTAATGATAAACTTGAAAGAAAATTGTAGTACAATATATGTCGAATAATAAATTACAAAACGCCTAATATCAAATGTGTACCAAGGAACAAGTTTTTAATAAGAAATGGGGTATTGTTATGAATTGTAGCCCCCTCCCCCATTTGTATAAGAGAGTGTACTATTTTCTCATTATTAGTCCGAAGGAGCAATTTACCCACAAGGACTATTAATATCGTTTTGGCACTTTGCGTTGATTCACTAAAGCGTTGTTTCACTTTTCAAATTGTTGCCATCAAATATTATCAACCTGTATTATATTTAAAGAAATTAAATAATGAACGAATCTGCATAAATGTATATACGTTTCTCGCATTGTGATAAAACAACGGTACCTAGAGCAATCTAATTTTGAATATTGAACGTTTCCACCTAAATATGGGCACCTGGAAGACCAAATTTGAAATTTGGAATTTGTTTTATTGTCGATTTCATATTTTGTAAAACTTTAACGAATTTTTGATTATCAAACTCGAGGATTTCAAAGTGAGCAATGGCAACGTTGTACAGAAAAAACATTTTTTATATCCAGCCCGCGAGACTGTGTATCGGAAATTCTAAAGATATGGTCATTTTAAAATTAATTTGTGATATTGCTTTTGAACTGAATTTTATAATTTAAGTGCGGAGAACATTATATTTAATAAATAAAGGTAACACACAAAATGTTTAAAAAAAAACCGCCTCTTTGGAACGTAATTTACAATCTGAAACCTTTCAGATTTTCTTTTTCTTTTTTTTTTTTTTCATTCTTTTATTCGTTAGATGACAGTATAGCCAAAATAGTATAAGTCTTGGCCACAATTCATTGTACTACTATAGAAAAAAACATGCACATTTCTTTCACATTTTTCAAAGATGTAATAAGTCATTCAAATATCCCCAGAGTTCATTACGAGGCTATATCGTTAGCTAATCTGTTGTATTTGTTTTATTTTTCATATGTACGTTAAAATGGCAAACAAATACAGCAGTATCTCCCAATAACGGATACCCAGCGAACCAGACATTTTGTCCCTGCTTCAGAGGATACATGCTAAAAAATTTAATTTAATTTAATTAGAAAGTCAGGTTGTATCAAGATTTAAATAAATAATATAGACACATGTTTTATCTGAATTTGAAAAATAAAGATTCTTAATTAAAAAGTTTAATTATTGCAAAAATATATGAAATGAACAAAAAAGTTTTATACTTATTTGAAATTATTGAAAATAATCCATAACATGGGTTTGTTTGAAAGTATGTACATTGCAAGCATTTTTTTCCACTACGATATTAAAGTCACTGATGATCTTAAAAGTTCTTCACTGTCACCAACAGTTACTATGAGTTTTTTTTAATAGGGAAGTGTATTTTAAGGCATCTGTATAGTTTTTTATATCACACTTTTTATCTGGCTCACTGTTTTCCAATCTATTATTGTTAAAGCTCACGTCATCGACTATAACTGAAATAAAAGATTTTTATGTCATCACTAGTGTCTTTAGTACTCAAGTTTTCATCAATTTTTAAATATTATTCTTGGGTTTGAGTACTGTCACTGACAGGGCTTAATTTCGCAAATTAAGTGTCGGAGCCTTATGGAAGACTGTCAAGAAAGAAAAAAAATAAAAAAATTTAATAATGTAAAGAAACAAATAAAAATATAATAATTTATTAAATAAATGTTAACTAATTAAATATTAAAATAAAGTATTGGACCTTGACTTATTTGGGGTTTCGGTTGGAATTATAATTTCAGACAAAAAAACAAGAAATAACTGAACCGGTCTCCGGTTTAATATAAGCTCTGAATATAATGTACTACTTCAAGGGATGATAGAAATAAAGATCATTCTTTTTCCAGCACACCAATAAAAAACGTTAAAATGATTAAAGCGTCACTAATGAAAACATACAGAATGCTATAAACAGTAAGAGAATATGGAGAAAATTTCAAAGGACGACATGTAGGTATGACAACAAGAAGAGAAGAGTCCAACATTTTCTGACCACTATCTGCTCTCAATATAATTCTGTCAACAAGAATACTGCAAGGGAACAAATTTTCACCGAATTTGAGGATTAGCTGAAAAAAAGTAACAAGTGATAATTTTAATCCCCCCCCTCGGCTTTGGTTACATCGTTCCAAAACGTCTATAGTGCTCTTTCCCCTGTGAAGCTAGACTAGTACGAAAAATTACCCGCTCTCATAAATCCATTGTATTTTTTGGAGAATAAACCTTTAGCATGTGGATGGGGGCTCTCTTTCTTTAAACGTCTCGACCTCCAACAACGATTTATTTCTCAAGGAAAGGGAAGCAGGCATTCAGAAGTTAAAATAGATTTTTAATATAATTGTATTATTAAAAATAAAATTTTCGAGATCAGATATCTGCTGAAATTGTTGCTCAGTTACATTAAAAAAGTGCCGGAGTCATCCTATTTAGGGCTCCAGTGCGCTCCGGCTAGAATTATGATTTATTCCTAAAACTAAGAAGCATCGAAATTTAAGCTCTGGCCATTGATTTTGCTAAGCTCAAACAATTCATTTTCATCAGTAGCATTTACACCGAGGGCATTAAAAACTGGAATCTGCTGCCTTAAAACAGCGTTAAACACAACTTTGTGATACGGATTTAGAAACCTTTATTATACATTGAAAGGCATTCAATATATTGACAGATTTTTTTCAAGTTGGTCGCTGTTTCCGCAAACAGCTTGACGAAGAATATGCCGTAAAAACAGTTTTCTGTAATGAACCTTGAAGCTTCTAATTATACTTTGATCCAAACGCTGTGGGATCAAGAAATAGCAGAATCTTCCTATTTTTTAAGACATTGTTTCATCAAGAGCAATCAACCATTCTAACATTATTCTTTGCGTCATCCATGACTTTTTATTCTGATTCCAATGGACCGATAAAACTTTTGGAATTGATGTGTACGAAGCATCTTGGTTTTTTTGGTCTTTCCAATTACAAATGGTTACTCAAACTCTCCTTCCAGGTTACAACAAAGTAGCACAGTGAGACATTACTAGGAGTTTTACCATCAGAGGACTTTCCTCATTTGAACAAATGTTCGATAAAATAATTCGGTTTCATCTGCATTGTATTTATTTTTAGCCTCAAATTTTTTCATAAATTTCCTTTACCTTTTCTATCCAGTCTGTTACACGTTGCATATTTACTGGTTTTACTTCACCGGGTAGTCTTAAAAGTAATGTTATGACTTTGCTTAAATTTGAACTAACCATTTGATGTTTTGAAATTCTGCAGTCCTAGACTTTCCAAGACGTCTCGCAATAATACGCCACGTCTAGGAATATTTTTATTCTTAACAAAACCAGTTGAAAGTGCTGTATCAGTTTCACATTCACTTCAATTTTTTTCTAAATTTTACGGATTCGGAATGTTCATTTGAATTAATAATTGACAATATTTTTATTTCTTCCCTATCTTTTTAGCACATGACTCAATTGATTTTTATTTATTCCAAATTTCTGGCTTAAATCTCTCAAACTGCGCTCTTCGATCAGTTTCTGCTTCATGAATTACATCAACTTTTTTAATGTTAAACTTTTCCTTTTTTAAAAAAAAACCATGATGGATAACCTTATGTAAAAATAACACGTAAGTACAAAACTTTTTCCCCTTCCTAATCCTACCAAGAAGTAAGAATGATAGAAAATTTCTCTCTGCCTAGATAGTGAGATCACTGTGCCTTGGCAGGTGGTCCAGTCATCTCACCGCCTTTTCTTTCCCATTGGTCTCTTTCTTGGATTGCCTTACAATTTGCTAACATTGTTTTCTTTCCCGTTCTAAGAACTGTAGCAAAAATAACTGGACTTTGAATTCTACAAGTATGCCTTTTGCTACGTATCAAAACAAACACAACTGCTAGAACTACACAAAAATTTCAAGGAAATAACTGGGGACAAAATCCACATCTACAAACGTTATTATTCTCTACAGCAGCAGAAAAAATAATAATGTATGCTGCAGCCATTTGGGCGCAACTAGTGGGAAAATTAAACACCTTCTCGTGCTTCAGCGCCCTTTCGCCTTAAGCCTTTGCAGAGCCTATAAAACCACAGCAACGAATGCTACAGTTATCCTGGCAAGTCTGACCCCCATCCACATCGTGCAGAACAAGGGGCTGTTTATGCCAAAGTTATTCAATTATGGAAAGACGCTACATTTGATGACACCATGCACAGTCCAATTATGTATGATTACTAAAAACAATCCTTCAAATCCATCCACAGTTCAAAGGTCTAGGTGTGTATGTCAAAATTGATGAAGAACGAAGTCGTTCTATCTCACAAGTAATACGCACTTTTATTTATACTGATGGTTCAAAACCAAGCGAGGGTATCGGAAGCGCATTTGTGGAGTTTAAAGACTAGAAGAAAATATATATATAACTGAAAAGTACATTTAGCATATTATAACAGCGTTTTTCAAGCGGAAGCGCTTGCAGTAAGAAAAGCTATACAACATATAATAGACTCGAACAAATGGTATTCAGCCATATAAAAAACACTGATTGCATGTCTGTACTTTTTTAATCATTTCTGATTATCAGCACACTTCACCAGTCATCGTTCACCAACTTCTACGAAACAATAGACATATGTATATAAACCCACAATGAGTGGAAGCATACGCAGAAATAGAAGCATGTATGAATAGAATGTATGTATGAAATAGAAGTTATGTATAGTTTATGGTGTTGTATGTATATGCTATGTTTTATAATTCTATGTGAATGCCAAGGATGCCACTCTGTACTACAAATGCCATTATAACCAATGTAAAAAAAAAATAGCTATGCAAAATCTTGGGCTTAAAATAGTATATAAACTCCTTGGCGTCTTTCTTATTGCCCCTGGGAACTGTTGCTCTGGATTGAAGAGGGCATGGGACATACACCTGTTTACCTATGTTAGACATCAAGTGTCCCCGTCCTTCATCACCAGTCACCAGGCTTTTGACTGCACCACAACTTGGTTTTACTCAATGTAGTGTTCCCCTTTTTCCTACTAAAAATCAATTTTCAAAACAAAAGGATTAACCTTTCATTTTATTCTTTCCCTGTCATAAAACTAGCTTTTACTGAACACAAATTTGGATTTGAAACCTCAAAAGATTATCTTTTTATTTATTTAATTCTTTTTTTCTATCTTATTTTTGAAACTTTTTTTCAGTGTCCCTTAAACAGAGTTTTGTTTTAGTAAAAGGTCTCCATTTAAAGGGACCGAGTTCAGCAGAACTGTCTCTTAGAGGAGATACTACTGTATAAAGTTAAAAGAGTAAGATTCTGGAATATAACCACATGGGATCTCTCATTAAATGCTTCTGTTAACCTTACCTTCTGTATTATCCTTCTATTAACTAAATTCCATGCCTAGAACCAGAAAAGAATAGTTAGCAGTTAATGGTGAACGAACTTCGCATCATCCTTAATAGACTTGCACAACTCAATAATTGCAGTAGAAGTAGAATTTCAATACCTTACCTTCCATATCTTACCATACCTTCTAATGCGTTTATATACACATTTTATTTTCATTATTGTTCACGCAACTGTTCTAAACGTAAACATTTCTTTCTTACAATTTTGTGTTGCCAAATCTAAAATTCAAATAAAACCACACGTAGGAAAAATCGCGACTGTCGATCGAGAGGCCGGAACACCTTCCACACGTTACCTTCTATATTATCCTTCAGTTAACCATACTCAATACATTTGTCAAGCAACCCATAAAACTTGTAGAGACATTAGGTAATTTTGAAGCAGGAAT
>KK117010.1:299065-325497 GCA_000611955.2 Stegodyphus mimosarum
ACTAAAAAAATTTTTATTTCATCATTAGACACACTTGGTCTTATGACACTCTTAAATTTAGCATAAAGAACTAAAAATTCTGCCCTGATAATACTGATTAAATTTCCTCAATATACCTCTAAAATCAAACATCAGCACTAAAAAAGTCAATAAAACATTGTAAAATTACAGCTTAACTTTTATTTACAGCCACATACAGAAAAGTTAGAACAATGGAAACTCGCCTTTTTCCCTCTAAGCTTATTAACATTTCAAAAATGAGAATTTGCTTGCAGACACATTTAAAAAAGGACATTCTGTATGGATGGGATGAAATAATAGAAGCCTGGCTTTCTGCTTTTAAGTAACTGAAACAATAAGTTTGAAAATATGATAAGTATTATTAAAATAATTAAAAAAACAAAAATATTCCTTTCTCTCTCACAACCTCCTTAATATCACGAAATTTTTCTTGCTTTGAATGAAATACAATCATACATAAATTAATATAGTGTATTGCTGCATTTGGCAAAAATAAATTTATTTTACTCTTATAAAGAGTTCAGGGCCCACCAGTAGTGGAACAGTAAAGTTGCTGAACACTGGTAGTTCTATCTATGCAAAAACAAAGAAATCCAGAACATTGTCGTTGTTTTCATCATATGCAAAGCTGATATGAGCCAGTTTCCCTTAGAAAATTCTCCACAACCTCCCCTTAGGCAGATAGCCCTGATACACACCATAGTCAAATAAACCAAAAACAATTCTTACAAAAACTACACAGGATTTTGAAATGTTTCAGAAACATGCGTAAATAAGAGTGTAACAGTTGTATATTATAAACCAAAAATTCAAATAACAAAAAGAGCTTTCAAAATATCAAATTTATTTGTAGAACAAGCAATACAGATTCACAATGCATGCTAAATTTACATGAAAAATAGTGCCGACTATAAATAAATGATTAAACAGAAAATGAAAAACACTTAAATGATGTGAATGCACCTAAAATGAAGAGATTCTACAGTTAATTAGCCATGTTGTTGAAAAATTAAAAGAGATAATCAACACTCTTTGGGAAAAACATGAAATTGAAATTTGTTCCAATTATTTTTTAAATACCATATTTAACAATACAGAATATATCATTTAAAAATAAGTTCATGTATTATGAAGTTGTCAGCAAATGTTCATAATTTTTACCTATATTGATACTTTTTGCTACACGCTAACTTTCAGATCTATGTGTAGAATACTGTAGCAAGTTCACATTTTTGAAACTATTTCAAAACATTTTAAATTAAACCTAAAACAGAACAGAAAAAAAAAAAAAATGTGCACCACTAAGTGACAGTTGCACTGAATAAATTAGGCTTCAAGATCTAATCCTAAACCAAGCTTATGACCTCCTTGGTTGAAGCTCCTGCCATCAATCATAGCAGATAATGACAATTGAATACCTAGAAAATAATATTTTTTTTTCATTAAATAACTGTATTTAAGGCAATATAAATGTTTTAGTATAAGAACTTTTTTCATTAAAAAACTGTACTTAAAAATACAAATGCAATAGAAACATTTTAATATAAGGTGCATTGTGTACACTAATTTATATATAGAATAGTTCAATAAAAGAAATTAATATTCAACAATAAGTTGACATACCAGCTCTCAGTTTGTGAGTTATTCCTAACCCAATTTGGCTGGAGTTATTGATTTTTGCCTGAAAGAATAAAAAATTAAAATAAAACATGAATAAATGAAAAAATTAATAACCACAAGAAAGATCACTAAAAATGCAATAGCAAATGAAATAAATACTTAAGAATTAATAAATGCAATCTAAAAGAGAGAAATAAAGATATTCTAATAGCTGAGCTATATAGAGCCACTATCTATCTTTGGATAATATCTCCTCAATCATGATTATAATTCTGATTATGACTAACTAGATGCCAATGCTACAATGGTACAAGAACTTTGCAGCATTATGAAGCTACTACTTTAGTTGAATGCCACTATAATGACTATTTCTTTGTGTCAGCTCAATTAAACATTTGTCTGGAGTGAGTTCAATTAATGCAAAAGGTGGAAAAATACAAGTAGATTTTTAAATAATTTATTAAAATTTCAAATATCATACAGCTACATCACTCAGTTTCTTTTTAAATGCAGAACATGTATGTTGTGACATAGAATTTCCATTAGCAATGTTATAGTTAATGATATGTAATAAGGTTAACTTGTTTGAATGCTCATCAGCTGAAGAATTCACAAAAACTCTCAGGAAGAGCATGCCTTACATCACTGTTTAGAAGCAGTGAATTTATGAGGTACGGAATGCATTTCACAAAACCTTTTGGGGCTCCCTCATCTAAAAACAGATATGTTTACTGTATCTTTTAAATTACTTAATGATTTGAGAGGCCCTTGGAGTTCAAGATTTCTCGGGGAAGCAAAATGTATGACTTCATAAATCCATCCCTGCTATTAAAATATATATTGTTAATAATAAATAGCAAATACATAAAAATATTTCAAGTAATGGTTAACTTTGGAGAACTATAAAAATATTGAAACTACTAAATATCATATGATTTAATTGCCGAAGTAACAAATTAAATCTGAAATTTAAAAGTAGTTTCATTCTGTCACACATTAAAAAAAAAAAAAATCTGATGTGTACACCACGACTTCCTTGTACAGAGAATTAAATTATATGCAATTTTGCTGCATTTCATTTAAACATATTGAATTAACAGTTAACGAACTTTGAATTAAATCTACTTCATCGACAGTGCATAAACCACAATAGAATACATGCACTCTTTAAAGTTCACTATATTTATTTACCATAGCCACACTTCGGCACTAGGTTCACTTAAAGAGCGTCACATCTCATTCATTTTATAACTCAGAGTATGCAAAAATTAAAACATCTGAAGAATTACCACAAGTTCTATTCAAATACTATAATAAATCTAAAATGATGTATAAAAGAAATCAAACAAATAAAAAAGAAACAGTTCTCCACAGACGATTCAGCGCTGCTTACCTAACGCGCATGCGCTACTAATTCAGTTCTCACTTCGCGGTAAGGCAGAGACACATAAAAATTCAAAATATTTTCATTAAAAATTGAAGGATACAGAAAAACATAAAACACCAAGTACATTTAAAATAATTAAAAAAACAATTTTCACAATTAAAATTACAATTTATATGCAAAAACCAGATAATAACTTAAATTGTAATTACAGAATGAATGAAGCATAATTTAATTCACAATAATAAAAGAAGACGTTACTTTGTTGTTGCGAAGCTTAGTTTCCCTAGATTGGCAACAAATCCACTATTCTGCTAAGCTTCAAATGTAAACAAATATGGCCACTATCATAACCAAATATTAGGCTTTGCAACACTTGAAAAACTTTTAAATTGGTGATAAAATCACAACTATTGCTTGCAGGTTAACTAAGGGCATAAAATCTTAACCGAAAGACAAAAACAACATAATTCAATCATTTTTAAAGCAAAAAATGCACAATTTACAAACTTATAAGAATAAAGAAACTGAGCCGACTAACAGAGTGGATATATATAAATATACTTTTTGTGCGACCAATTGCAACCATAATGTGAGGTGCACATCTACATGTTACAGCAGTCCTATACAGTACAAAGTCCGAAATTCGGATGTCCAATATCCGGAATAATCTAAAATCCGGACCTCATAGCCTCATTTTTTTGGGGGGAGGATGCAGCATGCATGAGCATTTGATTTTTTCTTCCATAATGAAACACGTGGAGAGTCCCCATTCTTTATTTCAATTAGGCACTAAATAAAATACAGTACAAAGTCTGTAATCCGGAATAATCTATAATCCGGACCTCAAGGACAACAAACTTTTTTTGTATGCTTTATGCATGCGCATTCGATTTTTTTCCCTTCCATAATAAAACACGTGGAGAGTTTTAAAAACGGCCGAGATTGCAATTTTGTTTTTTTCCCTCCCCTTAAGGTATGCAGTAGCAGGCGAAGTTTCTCCAAATGCATTGTATCAGTTTACTGCAGACAGCTTGTCCTAAGAGGTTTCTTATCGTTTGGCTGCTCGTAACATTTCGTTGTTGATTCTTTTGTGGTACAGTGTGCTTTTAAGCTTAAAACAGCAATAAAACTGCAGGAAAGTTTTCAACAACAATAAAGGTCCTATTAAAATAACGGAAGTAAACAAAATCTCAGTTGCGATCATAACAAAACCAGAAAGGCTTGTTGGTCTGACCTTCAGAATAGTTTTATAAAGAACGGGGTCAAAGCCTAATGGAATCTTTGTTAGAAAGTATAAAGGATGTCATTCGAAATCTTCACACCTATTTTCTGCGTTAATGGATGGGGAGGGGAGTAAACTGCTGTGAAACTGGAAAAGTATTCTGGGCGGTTCGGTATTTTGAGGATACAGAATAGCGAAGGGTCTGGATTTCAAAGAGATAAGCTAGGCTAAAATTATCTTTACTGATTCTAATGTAGTTAATGTTGCAGATTGCACTGTTCCTTAATCTTCTAACTGGATGCGGCTTATTTTTTGCAGACTGTTAGAGCAATTTTATAAAAATTAAGTTTGAACTTTTGATTATGTCAAAAAGAGTTTCCAATTCTGGAGCTGCCAAAGGATCTACAAAGCGAAAACATGTTTCGATGTCCATCAAACAAAAAGTGGAATTGCTGCAAAAAATGGATAAAGGCATATCCGTCTCAAAATTATGCGAGAAGTATGGCATTAGAAAGTCAACTGTATATGACAAGCAAAATGAAAAAGGAACTTTTTTAATTTTTTGTGGATTCCAACACCAATGAATAACAGAAAAAGGGTTCGTTATGCTAAAAGTGACGATTATGACAAAGGGATGATTGAAAGGGTCAGACAGCGTCACAGAGAGGACGTGCCATTGACGGGTGCAATGCTAATGGCTCAAGCCAAAATATTTCATGAAGAAATGAACTTAAACACTGAGTGCACATATTCGATAGTTTGATCAACCAAATTTAAAAATTGCCATGGTATAAGACAATTAAAAATTTCAGGTGATAAAGCTTCATCTGATACTGAAGCTGCTGAAGAATTTGCAGATGAATTCATTGAACTCATTACTAATGAATAGTTATATCCAACACAAATTTACAACACTGTTTAAACTGGTCTTTTATGGCAATATGTACCACGAAATAACCTGTACAGAAAAGGCTCCAACTGGTGTCAAAGATTCCAAAGCGAGACTAGCGTGTGCAAATGCTGCAGGAACGCACAAGTGCAAACTTTCCGTAATCTGAAAACATGCACAACCTCGAGCATTTAAAGGAGTAACGATTTTCCCCATTATATATCGCGCAAATAAAAGGGCATGGATGACACAAGAGTTGATGAATGATTGGTTTGAAAATCATTTTATACCCGAGGCTCGGCGACATTTGAATTCGGTTGGTTTACCTGATGACTCAAAAATAGTCCTGAGTGTTGACAACTGTTCGGCGAATACTTCACTTAAAATTTTAGTGAAAGATAATGTACCCGTATTATTCTTCCCTCCAAAATGTATGTCTATCATTCAGCCTATGGATATGGGAATAGTGCACGTGCTGAAATGCAAATATAAATTAGCATTTTTAAAATCTATGTTAAATTTCTTGAACAATGGTAAGACTATTCAAGAATTTTTGAAATATTTTAACATAAAATCTGCTGTATGGAGCATCGCAAGATCATGGGAGGATGTGTCTCCAGAAACGTTAAAAAATTGCTTGGCATAATTTATGGCCAGCTACCATATTTCATGGTGAGGACGATGAAGATGATAGCCGCAAATTTGAAGGTTTTTCGAACATCACAAACTAAAGGTGAAATTTTCCAGTTATTGGATTATGTAAAGAAATGTGGAGAAGCGGTAATAAATCTAGATTATACAACAGAAGTTTTTCATTGCGACGACAATGCCCCAATCATCAATCAATTAACGGACGGCGAAATCTGTAGTATGGTTCTAGATACAGAAAATACCGCTTCCGATAGTGAAGAAAGCGACAGAGAGATTATTAAAAACGAAAAAATTTTGATTGACAAGTTAGTCGGTACTTTCGACTTGAACAGTGGAACTTTGTAACTGAACAAGAAATTATGTCTGTTTATAAAATTAAAGAGAAAGTATTAGCACAAAAAACGAAGCAACTTAAACAACTTACATTGAAAGAAATATTTAATAAAGTAAACAAATAAATATTATGCTTTATTTGAAAAATTTGATACCCTTTAGATCATAATTGCTCTTTATTCCATAAATTACTGTTTCATATTTATAATCTGGAAAAAACCCTAATCCAGAATTGCCGAGGTCCCGATAAGTGCAAATTACGGACTTTGTACTGTACCTCGTTATTGAAGAAATAAATCATTTAAGCATAAATTTGTAAGATTAATAATTTGGCTCCGTAGCTGCTATCTGCTTACATATCTTTTTTTTTATATATTAGTAACTGAATAACAAGACTTACGGCAACCTTTTATGCAGACATTACACTTGGCGATGATTACAGATTTAAGTTAAATGCACTAAGAATTGTTGACGAGGAAAAATTTAACAAAAACTTCTTTCATATGCTAAAAATAGATTTTGTTAATGAAACTCATAGACCAAAAGATTACATTTAGTGCTATTTGAGTGAATGATAACAGATATGTTATTCACATAAACCTAGAACTGGCATCAGAGCTCGTATGGCCGCACCGGGCGGGAGAATTTAGGGAAGACAAAATTTTTGGAATTTGGAGAAGCACCGAGCTGCAAAATCAAGTGATGACAGAATTTTTATAATTTATGGAAAGCACTGGGATCCAAAGTTTAGGAGCGACAAAAATTTAGAATATGGAGGCGTTTTGTAGCAGAATTTAGGACTCGCAGAGGCTGCATCAGGCGGTATCTATGGCTGGCCATAGATAAGCCTTAATAATACATGTGGGAGTTTATTAATTCAGGACTCAGATTAACCTTAACCATGCGCAAGAAATACACATAGGTATAATAAATAACTAAACTAAAACAAAAATTCAGGCTTAATTCAGTATGTGATAGAAGCAAGACAAAATTTAGCAAAACAACTTGTCTTTCGTCGCCAATCTTATACATCTTCAGACGCTATTAAGCTAGGCTAAAATTATCTTTATCAATTATGAGGAATTTCACTTAATGTAGCAGACTGCAAACCAAAGGTGAATGGATTTTGTAAAGAAATGTGGAGAAGCACTAATAAATGAAGATGATACAACAGAACTTTTTCACTGCGATGACAATGCCCCAATCATCAATCAATAAACAGACGGCGAAATCCGTAGTTATGGTTCTAGATCCAGAAAACAGTGCTACTAATACTGAAGAAAGTGACAGAGATTATTGAAAACGAAGAAATTTCGATTGACAAGTTAGTCGGAATTCTCAACGCAGCAATTACATAACTTGAACATAAGCACTTTGTAACTGAACAAGAAAGTATGTCTGTTTATAGAATTAAGAGAAAGTATTAGCACAAAAAACGAAGCAACTTAGACAACTTACATTGAAAGGCATGTTTAGTAAAGTAAATAAATATTAAGCTTTTTCTTTGTAAATTTTAATACCCTTTGATCATAAATGCTCTTTATTTCATAAATCATGATTTCATACTTTTAATTGTAAAATTTCTGCATGCCATCTAACTAGATTTAAATTTATGATCTAATATCTGGAAAAATCCCAAATCTGGAATTGCCGAAGTCCCAACGAGTCCAGATCTCGGACTTTGTACTGTATACAAAATTTCAATGTTTTGAGGCTATTCGTTTTTGAGTTATGTGAGATACATACGTATGTACGCACATGCACCACAAAAAGATCTCTTCAGAATCCATTTTAAATCAGTTTTATAATTATTTAGGGGGGGGAAGAGCTTTATTCTGACCTTACGTGCGAATGTCACTCAAAAAACATCGTTAAATTGCATTCGATAATGGTCAAAATAAATACTTTCATTGAAATATGATACCTGAAATTTTTCGTGATTACAATACTTCCTTTTTACTTCGTATAAGGAAGTAAAAAAAGCTAAATTTTTCAGAAATGCAAAGAAGGGGGGGGGGACTAGGTGATGTATAATATACAGATAACATTTTGATTCAACAGAAAGATCCTGCATCTCCAAATTAGTAGATTGCATAAGATTACAATGCTCATGTTATAAAAATGACAGGATGCGATTCATTATATAGGCTAAATAATACACACATTTATTTTTCTTCATCTAATTATATTGAGACAGAATTAATGCACATAATCAACAGTTGCAGATATGTTAAAATTCAAGAAGATAAAAATTATTATTTTACTGGAGGGTAAAGAATAACACATTATAAACACAAGAATATTAACACAAGAATAAATATCTCAGGATGGTATGACAGTTTTGAATTAAACAAAAGAAGCATACTGACAAACAAAGCACACTTCCTGTTATGAGAAATAAATCAAGAAAACAGATAAGAGTAAAATCTAACAAATGAAAAAATTACTATCTGTACATTGTGAACACAGGATCCAATGGTTAAAGGGACTATGTGGATTTTTTTTTAATAGATGAACAATGAGCTGGCCAAAGAAATTACTTTATTTATTACATTTATTAATCTTTAACTTATTTTTTAAGTAAAGCAGTTCAATTCCAGCTTAAAAACTTTCATAATGGATTTTTTTTAATTGAAATTCAGAAGATTTTAAAAAAAGAAAAAACAGTAAGTAAACTAAACAGCAAATATGCTTTTTACCTGATCTGCAAAATTTACAATCAGATAAATTGAAGAGAAAATTATTACATCACTGTGCTAATCACAATAAATGTGCAAAACATAAGACAAAGTACTTTTTATATTAAACACTTATAAATTTTCCAAATGCATCTGACTATACATCTGGTAAAAAAAGAAATCATGAACATGATAAAAACTTATTTGAATACTTTTTTAACTAACAACAGCTTCCATAAAAATATTATAGATTTCTTAATTTAAACAATCATATGAGGTCCAGCTCCCGAGCTCCATTCCAAATGCAAACAAAAGCTCTCCCAGATATCAATGAACCTACTGTATAGAAGCCACTATTTAAAATTTGAAAGATGCCTTAGAAATGACTAGATTGACTGTCAATTATTCACTGATTTTCTATACCATTTCACTTTCTCATTGTTCTTCAACAGAAAAGTCTGGCATGAAGATTTTAGTTAAATATATCTTACATGATAATACACAACTTGGACAGAATATGGATGGAAATATTACATCAAATATTAAAATTTCAGACCTGTTAAGAATAAATCATTCTAACTTCATTACAACTCTGATAAATTTCCGAGTTACTTATCCTGATTACCAAAAGAGTTGCAAACTGGATTTGCGTACATAAGGAAAGATGAGATATGAAACTGTTGAAAGTGCCAAAGCTGTCATTTAAACAATCAATTAATTTTGAAGTTTTAGCCATGATGAAGGTAGTGAATATTCACTGAAGCACAGCACACAGTGAAAAAATCGCAGTGAATTGAAAAATTATCAAAAAGGGAATTGAATTTTTTTTTTTTCAAAATAATACACTTATATCAACTCTTTGTTCAAAGTAAAAGGCTAGACATTAACCTTACAAACTAGAAAAATATTCAGAAGTTAAGATATGGAAACAAATACACAAGATTTGAAAGTTATGAGAACAAGCAATCTGCAAGTAACTGATGACAGAAATTTGTTACAGATTTTCCTCCCAAAACAATAATAGCTGTACTTTACCATGACTTATACTCAACAGATTACTATGCAAAATTTATCTTGTTTTTCTACAAAATAAATATTCTTAAACATTTCATCACGAAAGGAATGATGAGTTTCTCTCCATCAACAGAAAATTTTATCAAACACTTATTACTCTGTGTTATAGGCAAATGTAACCATTTTGAAAATTTGTGATTAAGTTATGAGTAGTGATTTTTTATTTTTATTACAAAGATCAGTTGAGATAAATTAAAAACATTAAAATTAAAGTCTGCAAGTTGGATATTCCAAAATTATTCATTTCCCTCCTGTAGGAAGAGTATTCCTCTACAAAGCAGTGAAAATATACATTCATAAGAAAATTTCAATGTTTATAAGATATGGTAAAGAACAAATGTTTTAATATATTTACCATGACTTGCTTTTTGCTCTGATGGAAAACTAATCTTAGTAAAATAATAAAATGCAAAATCATGCAAAGACTTTTGTTCAAAAGTTTAACAAAATCTGAACATGCAAATATTCAAATTTTTCACATACTCTCAAAGATGTGTCTTTATCAAGGCTGTAAACACATCCCAGACCAAAAGAAGTTGCATTATTTCCTGCAGACCATGCCAGCTGCACTCCAGTTTCTAAATTGGGATTAACTTTTTGATACACAGATCCACCAAACTCTTGGCCATCATTTCTGAAATATTTATTTGACGCGCAGGTTAAAAACAATTATATAAGTTAAAAATGTATAAATATAATTTAAACTTTAGTACTTTTAAGATTACTGAAAATGAAACATGCATTTTAAATACTTACACATTTGTATGCAGAACAAAATCACTAGTTGTATAGCCAACAGCAAAATTACATTTTTTAATTGTATGTTTGCTAATATCAAAAGCACTCTGGGCTCCAACTAACCAACCATGTAAACTGAAAAATAAAGATATGCATGATATGGTTACATATTTATAATGTTTCATACGTAATATTGCTTCATGTGAAAATACATTCTTTAATTATTCTAATACAGTATTCAATATATATAGAAAAATATATATTAAACATCGTACAAAACAATATGACTTTTTAGTTTGCAAACCATACAATATCTAAAGATGATTTACAGATTTCACTGAAAACTTCACTGTAGTATGCGATCATCCACACAAACATACATGCCCTTTAAACTGATTTACATCTAAAATAAATTTATTCTATTTAGGAAATAGGCTAAATGGATGAGATACACGAGGGGGAAAGATACTCTTAAATTCCTAAATTATCCTTCACTGACACAATTTTCTAGCTGACAGCTCTACTGCAAGAATCAAAATGTTTTGGTCGCATGCCAACCAAAAAAATTGCATTACTAGTGGTCAGACAATAATTATTTTTTTAAACATAAAAATTCTTCAGCAAATTAAGCAATTAAAATAACTTCAAGATACATTGCAAAAAATTCCATTGCGTTTTCATATTAGTAACCTCACTAATAATCCCATTGTATTTTCATATTAGTAATCTCACTAATAATCATTACCATTTAGGCCAAAAAATATAAATTTCAATGCTTGATTACTGAATTATATGTTTTTTTCTAACTTCGCTTAAAATAAAATGCCTGCATATAAATTTTACAGTAATATCTTCTATTACAAATTTTACTTATTAAATATTTAATTTTCGAACAGTATACAGACAGTAATACGTATTGAGTCAACCCAAAAGTTCTTTGGATTTGTGAAGATCAATGCAAATGAAGCAGTACAAAAATATGAGAAATTTTTATTTAAACTTGAAAGAACATGACTTTTTGCCATCTGTCAAGCAACTGGAAAAGTTCCTTTAAAAAAAAAAAAGTTATGTTTATTTGAAAAGACGTTATTGAGGTTTGACTGTCTCTAAAGAAATGAACTTCAGACTTTTTAGATAATTTTCAGCTGAATGTGACCTGAAGAAAAAAAATTGTGAGAAAATTTGAGAAATCAGAAACCAGTGAATATAGGGGATGAACAATGAGCTTAAGGCATGAGTCAGGGTGCTATTAATTAGTTCTTGAAAACTATTACCATGTCACCATGACTTTGATTTTTTATATATATATAAGCTTTGAAATGCTATATTATGAAGTATAAGAATCACATGCTTTTATTTCTCAACTGATATTTTTAGAGGTTAGGGTAAATCAGAATCCCTACTTTCACAAGCATACTTTATTATTTTACTTAATGTTGGTAATATCTTACTGTGCATATTTTATCAATCATATTTAATTGCAATTATGTTTGTTACATAAACATCTGTTTCATATAATGTCTATTATTGCTTCACATTTTTAACAGGTACTACCATATTTTGTAAACTCCTAAAAGATGTTACTACATAAGTCTTAAAAAAACACATACCCCAAAACTGTTGAAAGATGAAGTGTAGGAGCCTTAATATCTAAATCAGTTTCAGCATTCAAATGAATGTTTTCAGCTTTAAATGTACTCTTTAAAACAGCAGATTTCTTCCTATAAAATAAAAGTTTGAATTAAATTGTATATATCTTCCATATCTACATTTAAATCACATGCATGTTTACATATATAACATAAGAATATCAATATTAAATTTGATAAAGATATTTTTATTACACATAAAATAAACTTATTACATAAAAAATTCTGGAAAAAAGAGGACGGAAGAATTATTATTAAATAACTTGGGGGATTTTAAAAAACATAAATCCTTCAAATATGCTGCTTCTAGCTCAGTAAAAAATCTCCCATACTCAAGTGGGAGAAAAAAATTAAAACCAAAAAATCAATTAACTTGATACATTATTATGATATATTAATCTAGTAATTTGAAGAACTTAAATCAAAATTAAAAAAAACTGGTAATCATATTTTAAAATCTACACCCCCTTTGTAATAGCCTGTTGCTGCAAGAAATTTTTATTCATCAGTAAATGTTTCGAAGAAGTTCTAATGTTTGAATACAAACTATAGGGCACTGCAAAATCATTTAACAAAGCTTACTGCCCACTTTAAAAAACAGAAAAAATAAAATAAAAAATACTGGTATTCTTAGTTTCTTTATCATAAAAGGCAGTTAAAATTTCAAGTATTAAAAACTTATCCGTACTTTTAGGTTGCAGCACCCAGTGTGAAAGAAAATCACCATGATTAATCGTCAACTGAAAATCAACCCTACTTAATACCTTGTGTATTTTATACACACCAGACAAACTGAAAATGCGTATTAGTAATCATCAGAATTCTTTTATACCAGGAATGTACTATCAATTTTTGATTTATCAAGAAGTGAGAAAATGCAGCATTCTTTCAAGAAAAAGGTATAACTTGTAACTAACTGAATATACTAAAATAGTCACAAAATGCACTTATATTAGTGATCAAAGCATTTGAAGATAAAACATTAAAAGTTGCAACAAGAAGAAAGGCCGAAGAAAGATGTGAAACCGAATGCAAGAAATAAATGTAATTTTATTATATTTTACTTTTTCCTTTTTCCACTTGACGAGTTTCTTCCACTGTGGCTGCTATAATAAAAAGTACCAACTTGAAAAATTTAACATAGAAAATAAAATTTACCATACGGTACAAACAATACAAATAATGGGAGAAAAAAAAAGGTAAGGCAAAATTAATGTTCACACAAAGATATAGTAAGAAAGAGCAAAAAAAACTTCTAGGCATTAAATGTTTCTTTTTCTTTTTTCCTTTTTCACACGACAGTATATAAAATGTACTGACCAAATCCCTCTTCTTACTGTAACTTATATAAAAAAATCAATTAAAATATAGTTACTTTCATATTTTTACAGCAAGAAAAAGTAAAAGAATTTCAGTTTGCAAATCCTGAGCAACCCTCTATTCCCCCCTCCCCACATGAGACTAAGATTATGTTACTATTTGATTGAGGTCGAACAAAAATCATTTCTTTTCAGTTTCTGCTTTTGAGATTTTTAAGAATATATTCTGTATGAATAAGAAAGATGTTTGTGGAAATTTTTAAAAATCAACTTCTGAAAAATTTTAATTCAGTTACAGAAGTGGTTTTGAAGTACAAAAGACTGAATGAAATACTAAAATTTCTTAAAATGATAAAAACACACTTTTTCATAGAAAATTTGAAAAATATAAATGGTACAGTTAAAAGTGCATACATATGCATTTTAATAATAAACCTTTGGCACTTATATATTAACCCTTTGAGGAGTGATAGATAAAATAATTTAAATTCCAGTAACATTTTGCATGAATTGTAACTTATGGACCCTAAGAACACAATATTGAGACTTCAAAAAAATCTAGAATGAAATCCTGAATTTTAAGAGCAGGTATATATTTTATGCCAATGCCTCTCTAAGACATTATTTTCCAGGTAGCTGCCAATTGTTAATTTCTTTTTAAATTAATTTTGCCTACCTTTGATGTGCGTTTATAGAGATGGATGCTTGAATATAGTTATGTATGTACGAAGACAAAAACTTCTCAAATTTTGCTGGAAATTAAAAAAATAAAATGTATGTTTTTATGCACTTTGATGATGCAACCCAATTAAACAAATTAAACATACTTATGTAAAATATGGGCAAAAAGCATTTTTGAAATTGATTTAAATTCAACACTACTGTTTTACAAAAACATTTAACAGATATAACACTGCATTTGTAAACCGTATTATGCTGTAACTGAACTAGTATAATAAGGAGATATAACTCTGCCGAAAAATAAAAGATTGAAAAATTAAACACTACGGCTCAGCTGAAAAAGTATGTTGCATATTTGAAGTTATTATATTTTAGATAATATTAAAAAAAGAGCATGCTTCATGATATGTTACCAAGAATCCCCCCCATGCACACACTTTTGATTATCGAGGCTCGTAAGAGACCCCCCTTTAAAAAAAAAATAGAGGTTGTAATGAATCATTTTGTTCAGAACGCTGTTAAACGATTTTCAATTTTTAGCCCCTCAGGCCTCCTAGGGGCCCCTTTTCAACTTTGGATAAATTTTGGTTTGCATCTAGAACTGGTCTTAGAAATATTTTTCCTCCTTTCGCCAACTGTAAATATTTATTTCGAAAACCACCTATTTGTATCCTAACAGAGGGGGGAAATTTCTCTTGTGTTCCCTAGTCTGAAATTAACAAAAACGATACCCTAAAGCCTAAAAGTATGCTTTCAAATCAGCAGTTTTCCCATTCCACTAAGAAATGGATCTAAAGTACATTTCTATTTCCCATATTTTTAAGTGAGCTTTCCCATTGTGTGATCTTATCACACAAATGAAAGAAGGTGTGTTCCCCAAATGACAAATTACTTATTAATCACTTCTTTTCATTTTAGTTGCATTCTAGGATTTTCGAAAACACGAAGCAATGGGTGTCTTTCGGGGCTATCATGCCCCATTTAACCCCTACTATTGTGTAACGTTTTGATGCCAGATGGCAATTTTTAAATTGATGAATCTTTCTCCTGGGAAAGAGCGAAGTGCTAAATTAAAATTTTAGTTAAACAGAGCTGAATGAGAAACTTGAGTGGAGTAAATAAAGAATAAAAATAAACTAATATACTTGTATTTCAGTCCTAGCACAGTGTCAGTAAACTCCCCATTCCCCCCATGAACATCATACTAAATTCTAAACAATTTGTAAATTAATCAAAAAAATAATTAGATCATAAACTATTATTATATTAAGAAATTCTGTCATCATACACAGTAGAAAAGGAGAAGACTGGTGCTGCTATGTATTGGCATGGTACTTTCAGTATGGGCGTTGGTATACATTACACACTGGTCTTAAAATCGTATAAATAATCTTCTGTTAATTATTACTTGACTGAAATACAGTAAATATATAAGATTCGGCATGTGTTATGTCATGTATTTGCAGATTTTGAATTTTTTCCTTTCCCTCCAATAGAATTTATGAATTCTCAAACATGATACCTTAGAACGAAGTATATTAATTTCATAACTGCATAATACACAGCATTCATAGGGTAGTGCAGCCATTTAGAATCAAAAGGAAATACTAGAGACTTAGGATTATAGCTTTTGGTGTAGAAAAATTAGGTTATAAAACTGGCAAACATCTGATATATGATATATACCGGTGACCTTCAAAGTGTTAATGCAACCACTTTAGTAGAAGTCGCCAAATTTTCAGAATGTGCCAAACTCTAACACCCATGTACGAAAATATTCTTTTGGCAACCATACTCATAACAATCCTTCACCGTCATTTTCGACTGTGTTCCTTATTGTTGTACTCCAAGTTTCAATCATTATTATAAACAAGTCGTGATATTTTTTGCCTTTAACTTAGTTTTAAAATATGAACTTTTGGGATTTGCTAGCAATGGAAGAAACTGTGGTAAAATTCCGGCAAGAACACAGAATTTTGCTGAAAAGTTGCTTCCTTAATAGCTGTTGTTGCTAAAGCCAAGTCTCAGCAATTCTTTGACCTTTATTTAAACGAAAACAGATCGCTATGTATTTCGGGAGAAGAATACAGCAAAAAAAAAAACTGCAGAAAGATTTGAAGAAGAATGTAAGTATTTTGTTTTTTAAATGCATCATGTAATCCTTATTTAATAATTTAGATTTGTATTTTAAATTGCTAAACTATGTTTTCTTTTCATATGTTGATAATGTTTACTGACTGATGATAAATATCAACAGTTTGGGAATCTTTCTCAAAAAAAAAAAAAAAAAAAAAAAAAAAAAAAAAAAAAAAAAAGTGAAAACCATTAACTTGACTCTAAAAGTAACCTTTTCACCTCTAAGAATCGCCAAAGTGATTATATTAATTTATAAGCAACAAACTTTCTTTTGGAAAGGTATACAGTTTTGTTTAATTGCAGTCTCTCCCCTTTCCAAAGAAATTTTTTAACCTATCTATATACCACTATTCTTTTCACACTGTTTTTATTCCTGTAATAAATATACAACTGTAAAATCTGGTACTTTTGAGTAGGTCTAAAAGATGATAATGGTTACTGCACAGATTGTCTTACAACCAGTTTGAAAATAAATACACCCCCACCCGACTGTTTTAACTCAATCCAAATATTTACCTGATACTATAGTAAAATCCAAAATTTCATATATTTAATAACCACAAAAACACTCTATTAATCAATATTTTTGACTGATTGATAGCCTATCACAACCATTACACATGGATGCAATCAATGTTAGACAGATATAGTCATTTTGAGAAAGTTCTGTATGATAAGAAAAGCAATTTATGCACCTATAGAGCATGAGAAATGAGCAACTGGGGGGGGGCAGAAAAAACCAGTTCTTTCACACAAAAAGATCTCAAAATCCCAAATTTCAGAAATTAGTTTTGAAAGACATTCCTCTAGCCTAAAGTAAGCTACTAAAATGTTAAAAAATAGCCTACTTAACTAAAGTGACTCCTACTTTTGAATCGCTGTAACCAAGTTCAAATCTCCCAGTTTGATCATATCAGCAGTATTACAGGTTTCAACAGGCTTCTGAATTTCTATTTAAAGTTTTATATAACTTTGTGCACTAAACAGACTTTATGACTGGGGCTGTTCTCGTATGACCGATTCAACTGCATTAAAAAAGGAATAAGTGATTTTTCATTGCTTGAAAAAAGTTCCAATACTTTTCATGACAGGTAAAGATATATATTGGAAGCTGATTACTGTTTTCCTTTTATTTAAGAAAAAAATTATTTGATCTTGCGTAAAAGGTATTTAAAGCTCCTTAAATATATATTTATTAGGTAATGCAGGCCTATTTGTTTGTGCTGCCACTGCAGAGAGAGAGGAAATATTTTGTTAGTGAAAAATATTAATGTTTATAAATGACTCACTATATTTTAAAACATTTAAGTTTTTCAAAAACTTCATTAAGAGAAACACATTTTTATACAATAAATCAAAAATTAAGCCTATAAAAATATTATTTTCATCAAAAGTACTTTATGTCTATTTATTAAGAATTAGCATCTGAATATTACTACTATTTCAGTTTATTCAGTGATAGCACAATTTTAATTAGAAAGTAAGTTTTTCTACTATACTGAAAAATAATTGATATTTGACAATATTTACAGAATAGATTCTCTTTTAAATCACAAAATAAGCAATCTTTTTAAAAATACATAATTTTAGTTTTATCAGTATTTTGAGTGTATTAACATAGTTTCCAGATGTGCAAAACAAATATTTATTGCAACTTCTGCATCTTAAAATTGAGCATGTATACTGAAGCAAGTAAAAAATAAAAGGATCATTTAAAAAAATCCCCTCCCTTTTTTAAAGTTTTACACAAAACAATTTTTTAATAACATTAAAGTTGAAAAACCTGCCATTTTCTCTCTTAAGTTTTTATTATTTTCATGCCAAGGTCACAATTTCTCTCGACAGAATTTAGATAGCAAAGTTGAACTAGTTGCTGTTGCAAAGCATGCATGGGCTATGTTGCCTCAAAAGGCATACTTTCATGAAGGAGCTCTGGACAGATACTGATTCACATTAAAGTTACACTTTAGAAAGAAACAAGACACTTCAATATCATGCCATAATTGCGCATAAAAACAAACTAACAATGCTCAGCAGCTTTTATCTACTCAGCCAACTGCTGGGCATTTGAGAGCAAGCTCTGCCACTTTTTTTGTGGGGGTTGGGTGAACAATACATACTGGCTTTAAAGACTTTTTCATCCAGCAAAAATAAATCTGCTCTCTTAATCATTAAAAAGTACCTTTAAGGAACATCTAAGTACTGCATTCCAGTGCAATTTAGAGTGAATTGGTAACGTTTTATGTCCTTGTTTGCTGACAAAAGTTGCTTTACAGCCATTAGTTTATCTTCATTTATACACATAAATTGTATTCTTTTCATGCCACAATTACACTTTTAAAGAAAATGACATAGATAAACTTAAAAAAGCGAATCCTCAAATGTGAAATATTTTTATTTTATTGTATTACAAAGGGAATGAAAACTTTAAAAATAGGGTCCCCACTGAAATTCAACTTTTAAATTTCACTAACTAAACATGATTAACTAGTAATCAAATGAAGTATGAGTAACTGGATAATTTTATGCAATTATCACATAATACAATGAAATAATTAAAAACATAAAATTTAGTTTTCGTTTTTCATTATTATAAGGAAATGAAAAAATATAGGCAAGAAATATACATCTAAACCATATCATATCTGGTAGAGGGACACTCATTCTTCAAAACAATTTTATATTAGTTTATCATCCATAATAAATATTACTCAATAGAAAAAGGTGCCTCAAAATAAAATTTAGAAATTAAGAATTACACTGCACTAAGGAAAAATGTTTGGGCAATTACATTTCCAAAGAGATGACAGAACAGTTATATTTCTAAAGAGGAGAGTGAAGAACAGCTCACTAAAATGGAAGTATGATTTGATAAAACTGTATCAGATATAAGGTGAGTAAGAAATATTTTGCAAGAAAATCCCAGAGTCAAGTAAAGTTACTTCTTTTCAATTTGTGGCAATTTTTATTTATTATGTACTATTTATAATATGAATTTATTATTTGAAATGATTGATGTATATTTATCCCATTGGCCGCAATGCTGTTAAGCAGCATGATTTTATACCAGATATGAATAAGCACTATATTGCAACATACTCATAACATCTGTGTTTTCGTTTGATGTAACCCTGACTGATTCTCGATAAGCCAACTTTTGTTTTTATGAACAAAAATATAAATTAAGTATTACCACTATACTTTTTTTTTTTTACATTTTGAAAAATATGATTAAAATTTGAACAACAGAGCCTTCTACAGAGCAGCAAACAGTGGGTTATTTCCAAAGTTATGAGATCCTACCATCAAAAACAGTGTGTATTAATGTGCGAGATATGGTTAGCTGAATATGACCAAGAAAATAGTTACAAACTGAAACAACTACCTACAAGAAATCTGCACTCATGGCATTCTACACAGAGCTTCCAGTAAAATCAAAGGGCCTACACTGAAATTTAAAAAATCCTTTTTACAAAGTGGATGTAACACCAATTGTTTATTAAATAAAGAGACCTGCAAAATTCCACAGAAACCATTGGCACAACTTTGGCAGGATCTCTCTCAATTTCCGTGGTTTAATGGTAACTAGCTGTTGCAATTGATGGTATAACACATAAATACCAAGGAGTGAGTGGTAATGAACATGGTATGGTCACCTGAAGATCGTCCAGAAAACAAAAAAAACTGGAACAAATACCCACAAAATGTTTATACTTGAAGTGTTCTTAATTTTTCATAAAGTCACAGGGCCTAACACAATGGTAGAAACCGATGAAAACTTTTCACAAAGTGGGAAAAAAAAATTAAGATTTGATTGTTTACCAAAAAAAGAAGCATCAGTTCTTTCAGAACTCTGCAAAAATGACTGACATAACATCAATGGGTCTCTGCCAATGTTCACGACAGATGGGATAATACGTTAAGTACCCTTCTTTTTCTAACTGCATGTTTGGGGAAATGTTTTTTGGAACAAGTTCATATTTTTCCTAATAATTTTGATACTAGTATATATTTTTTCTAATCATTTTCACTTTCTTGACTTTCTTGGTGAACAGGAATCTTTTAAATATATATTTTTTTAATCTATAAACAGTTTAATAACATTTATATATATTAAAATATATAGCTTTTCCCAGACTTAAATCCAAATAACTTTTTACAGACTAGCATCAAATAAGAAGGTATTTTATATAATTACTGCAACCACCTTAACAGAAGATGATTAACTCTGGGAACTATGTTCATAACAAATCTTCAATTCGCAACATGAAATGTTGCCATTTTTGTACTAATTCCAAATTTGAATGGTTTTAAAACCTTGCACTTAAAACATATACTTGTAGGATTTGCCTTCAACAGATGAAAATGCAGCAAAATTTCTGCAGAAATCAATTGCTTTTCAAAATAAGTGAAAATATTTGCTTTGAATCTGTTCTTAAGTTGTCCGCAATGAAACTTCCGCCAGAATAAAACAAACAAATATCAATTGTAAGTAAATTTATTGATTGGTTTTTGTGATAAATACCTAATTAAAACATAAAATATGTATGTAATTTTTTTTTTTTTTTGAAATTATAAGTCAGCAACATTTTCTTTTGCAAACATTTGTCTTAGCATTCATTTTTATGCCAAGGTGATTGCATGAATATATAAGTACTGGTAAGAATGAATTCTCTGCCTCCAAGTATACTAGAGAAGCAACATGGTGTTTTGAAGCAGGTTATTTTAATGAAAGGAAATTTTCCTTTAATATTTGCCCGAAATATATAATGTACCAATTTAGCAATAGTCTAATAAGTGCAGTAATATCTGGAATAAAACCTTAATTAGCATACTTACCCAGTCTGTGGCACGAAGTTAGTATCAAGAGTAAATTTTGATCCTTTTACTGGTTTATCTTCCAGTGTGATTTCAGTTGACAGAATATTATCTGTATTCCATTTTTCTTTAAAAGTTAAGCCTGGAATGTTCATGCACTCAATGAAAAATAATTGCCACAATATTAGGGTGTAATATTTATTAAAACTTATTACAAAAGATTAATTTTCCACCAATAAAAGTATAACTCAAATCTGAGTTTAAAATTAACATGCTCACTGTATGGATATATTGATAAATATGTGTTATAAGCACCACTGCAATTATTTATAAGAAAATATATCTTTACAAGATTTTAAAGCTAAGATATATAAACTAAGGACAAGCTGACAGTACATTTTCAGGTAAAAATATTTGAAAATTTCCTTAAAACATCCGGAGACTAAAATTAATTAAATAAAATTATTTTAACAGAGAGCTAAATAAGAACTAACTATTAGCTCACTTACATATTAAAAAAAAAGGGGTAAACAATACCTTTAAAAATGAAAACTAATGAAAAATACCAAAATAACTTCAGGAATAATAGAATTTCTAAACATAAAGAATACCTTTCAATAATCTAAGAGAAATCACAAAACATTTCTGTATGTTTCTTAAATAAAACTCAAAATTTTATATTTCACAATCCATCAAAAAGTTCCACTATTTTAATTACTTAAAGAAAAATAATTCTTTCAATAAATTTTCCTGATCTTTTGATAGTAGAATGCAGAAATTTTTTTTTCACTTTAACAGCTTAATACAAACATACAACTCAGCATATAAAAATTTCACAATGAAATACAATAAATAAGAACAAATCTCACTGATATTAAGCATTTTTATTGATACAGCAAATAATATAAATATTCCTAAATACTATCAGTTATAAGTTCTGAAAATATATATGTAACTAAAAAATGTATTTTTAGAAAATCAGAAACCTCTAATATACTAACAACTTTTTCCCTCATTGACTTGTTCATACATAGAGATAAGCTGTTTAATTTTTTTTGGTTTTAAAAAAGAATGCAAGTCGCTCAAATTCTGGACTAATACAGTAAATCCTTGGTGAACAAAGATTTGAAGAATGTGATTTATAGATATTTTCTTATACGCTTCCACTTATTTTGTCGAATGCTAGGATTTCATACGCATGCAGTTCATTCATTCATGAACCAAAGAAATCATAGGAACTGCAAAATTATTTGGCAGTGAAGGATTTTCAGGTATGGAAGAAGAAAGAATTGATTGAGAAATAACAAGTGAAGAACTGTTTGATCTTTTAACAACAGCTAAAGTGAAAGTAGTGATAACGAAGACAAAGCACCTTTAAAGTTAAGCAAATTGTTACAAAAGGCACAGGGAATCTCTGACTTTGAAACGAGGGGTGGTCCAAATTGACACATCATGAGAGGCAGTGAAAACTGTGCTCCTAACTACAAAAGTTGAGTCAGTTACTGTACAGAACAAAAATCACTGGCTTTCTTAAAAAATAATTGTTGTGACATGCACTTATTAATCATCTAAGTGGCATGACACGTCTTTATCTGGTCATGAGATTTTTTGCCTCTTGGTACATTATTAGGTTATAATGTAAAGTATTTTGCTTTGTTTCTTTCTATAATGAAGTATCTTATGAATAGAAGTTTATGAAAACAGATGCTAAAATTAGTAATTACTCAGATGGTTCAGTAACAAAAATTCTTTCAACTGACCATTTGTTTCATTTCTTCCCCTTTCAATTACTACAATATTTAGGTCTATTCATATTATATATACTTTCTCAACTGAATTATATTTAATACATTTTTGCTATAGAAAGTTAACTCTGAGGAATGTGACTTTGCTGTACACGTAATGACATTGCCATCATGTTCGGCACTGTACAATTACAAAGAGGGGGGAAGCACAACATATCAAATAATAAGCTGTATTACTTAAATAAAAATTCGTTTAGTTTGATATTATGTCATAAAATGAAAATGCACAGTTTGCATTTAAAGAATCAAACAGAAGAAGGAATTAACTAATGTCTTATTTTTTAGATTAAAAAACAATAGCTGCTACATATAAAAATACTAAGTGAAGCTGCAAACAAAGTTTTTTAAACTCTTAAGAAAAAAGTAAATTGTACGATTTTATCTAGTTGTAATGAAAGTTTTCAACCAAAAAAAGTTCTTAATAAAGATAGAGGGGGGAAAAAACAACAACATGAAAGCAGTATCTTTAAGTGCGGATAGCAATCGCCACCCAAATCTACAATTTTCTGCCAATGTTTTGGTAGTTTTTCAAAGCTTTCCTCAGAAACTTGATGCAAAAACAGATCAGCCTCATTTCAGACATGTGCTGAATGGAAAATAGCACCAAAATGTTGCAGTTGTAAGTGTGAAAAAAGATAAAAGTCCGAAGGTGCGATATCGGGGCTATATAGTGGTCATGGCAAAAGATCCCATTCAAGTCGATACATAGACCAGCCAATGAATACAGACACATGTGGTCTTGTATTATCTTGATGGAATATTACCTTTTTGTGCCAGAACCCAGTTCGACATTTTTTCTTGATAGCAGCATCAACAAATATTATCATTTCACAGTACACCTTACTGTCAAGGTTTTTACCTATTTCCATATACTTCGTGAACAATACCACAGCAATCACACCAGATACAAAGCATGAGCTTTTTGTTAGTCAAATTGTGCTTTGCAATGCTGCCAACAAGCTTACAGAATGCACACCAACCCCTTTTTCAGTTAGTGTTGTTGAAGTACATCCGCTTTTCATCACAAGTGATGAACCGGTACAGAACTTCGTCCTTGCACTGATATTCTAGCAGATTAGTGCACGCCCGAACATGTCTGTCCTATGTGCTTGAGTCAGCTCATTCAGCACCCAGCGGCTGAACTTGTACATCAAGTTGAAGCGATGCATAACACGACTAATGTACATGGCACTAAAATCGAACTCCTTAACAAGCTCTCAAGTGGTTGCATAACTAATCATCTTCCACAAGTTCTCACAGGTCAACCTTATCATCACTAGCAGGTCAGCCAGAGCACTCTGCTTCTTGAATATCATAGTCCTTGCTTTTGAAATTTTGGTAGGTGCCAAACCTTTACAGTATCATACGATACAACATTAGTATCTAAAGCTGTATACATGATTTGGAGCCATTCTGTAGCTGACTTTTTGCAACAGAACTGGACGTAAATGATGGTTCTAATCTGGTAGTGTGATAGTTCTATTTCAGACACCTTGTACTTAATGATACTTTACCTTTTTTACAAATTTCATAACACAGTGTTCTAAAGCAAGTCTCTTTCTTTGAAATGCCAAAAATCGTTTTGACAAAATATGATTAAACATGAAACTTTCATTAAAACCTGATATTAAATACTGCAAAGAAAATAATACATTATGTGACAGTAACAGATTTGGTCCTTCTTTGTTATAGCGACCCTTGAGACAGAATCGCCAATGAAACGAGATACCTCTCCAAAATTTGGCTGTGTGTTCTTATACCTCGCCATGTGATGTATATTAGCACTGTACTGCATTTTTGCTCTTGCCACATGTTCTCATATTATTCATTTTTTAATGAGGTTTTTGAATATATATTGTTTATTTAAAAATATATTCTTTTTTTTTTGTGTGTGTGTGTGTGAATGTGACATAAAGATGGATCCACGAGAAGGGGGGAACATATATATACAAACAAGTTGTAGATGGAAATTAAACACATACTCTCAGCTTCGGGCTAGCAGTCAGACTTTAAAACAACCATTTCACAAAGTTAGATTGTGTATATAAAATAAAGATTTCACTCCATAGAATTGTAATTTTGTTATATCTATGTATAAAGTTAACTGTGTATTCCCAATTCAGAAGTTTGATGATAGATTGTTTTAATGACCGAGTTTGAACTACTTTTTAATACCAGTACATATAGCTAGATTACCAAACAATGAGGTGGATGCCGTATCATTTTTTCAAGAAAGAGGTCTTTTACCTGACAAATGAAACATGAACTTAATGAACATTATGAAACTTAAATGTTAACAGTGAAACTATCTGGAGGTACAATGTAAAAAATTTCAAAAAGAAAAATGGCCTCAGTGTTGGAAATTGATTAAACAGTTCCAGAATATTGCTCAACACTGCTGTTAGATTTATGGGTACTGTTCTGTTATTGGGACCAAATTCAGAAATGTATGAATGTATGCACGTACATATGTGCATATGTATACACACATTCATGCTTATATATATACATGCACACATAAACATGACATACATACATTTCTGGGTCCAGTCCTGATAACAGAACAGTACCGATTTATGTATTTTGGGGCAGAGGAATTACAGTCCATGAAATGGTGTAACAAACAGCTTAATATGTGTAGGAGTGCTGCAGCTGACTGGGACAATTTAAGTGAAAAAATAACTACACGGAATAAACAACACGGACATGGATCGTTAAAAATATTCTTAGGAAACGACATGCGAGTATTATTATTACTCCCTCTGTCCCAAATTAGTTGCTACATTTGAATACTTTTGTACTGATTATTGATTCTGATGATTTTGTTTGAACATTTTTCAGAGATTTCAGGGTGCTGTGCTATCAGTCAACAACATTTACTTACCAAGCATTTGCTGCTTAAATCAGTACCAAGTTAGTTAAAAAAATCCAAGTAAGGACTCTTCCCACAATCGCATAAAACTATTATATATATATTCTATAATAGCTAACTATTATATGTATATTCTATAATAGCTAATGAATCATGAATTCATTAGGAAGAAAATGATCTTTCTTGCACAACGGTGGTAGAGTCCTCACAAAATGGGGCGTGCCTTAAGAAAGTGCAAACCCTGTAAATTTGCTTCGAAAAATTTGTCTCAAAATAAGTGCTACATTTTTGTGGAAAGTAAAAAATGAGATTGAAAATACCAAGTTGTGATAATTTTAATTGCAAATTAAACAATTTTAATTGATATTTAAGGAATTTCTTGCACATAATATAGCTATTTACTGGTAGCTATTTACTAAACTGCATCAGAAGTTACTTATAACTCCACGTACTTGAAATGTGGTAACTAATCTGGGACAAAATTTTCGACTTAAATGTAGCAACTAATTTGGGACGGAGGGAGTATTATATTGTGATTG
>KK117010.1:326574-377674 GCA_000611955.2 Stegodyphus mimosarum
TAAATTAAAAATTCAGTTTAAAAAATAATTAATAGTATAATTTCTTTATATTAAAGTACTGCATTTCAATTGCAATATTACCATAGAAAAATACATGTTTTTTTATCTGATAAATTTTTAATTTCATAAACCATTTCATTCCAAAAATTTGTTTCATATCTCACCAAAATAGCAGCACGAAAAAGTGAATATATTCAAGATGGCAGATTTATATCTAAAAAACCCAGTTATTTACTACTATTATTTACAATAGATATTTTCCTCATAACTTCCTAAGTATTTCAGAAGGCTTCATAAAATAGCTTGCTTTTCAACATAACAGAAAATGATACTGCCTAATAATACTAAATACAGTAAAAGATTGATAATTTTTTTAAAAAATCCTACTATCAAAAATGATTTAGTTTTTACAATGCCATGCAATACAGTTTTCATCATTTGTGACAAAGATATGAGATTTTTGGATGATCATTCCCAATACCTTAATGAAAGACATTTTTCTTGAACAGTCCTTCAGAACTCTCTAAAATTAGTTAAAGCATTAACCTACAAATATTTCACACTGATATCCATATGAAGAAATATGTTTTTAATAACTGATTACAGTAATGCACATAACTTATCTCCTAAGCAAGATTCTCAAATTTTAGGCTTCTTTTATAAAATGCACATTTTGCTAGATACATAACCATTAATATTCACGGTACTTTAATTACATTTTTTATAATTAAATAAATCAACTTTTAGTTCACAAAATCACAATTTTTAATTTACAGTCAAATCGATTTGTGAACACCTGATTATTAATTTGCTCACCTTCATGAGCCAATGGACTGCAGTTTAAGAAATGCTGTTTTAAAGCAACTTCCTGCAAGAAACTAGTTTACATCTATTACACATGGATGATATTATAAAAGGATCCATACAAAGAAATATAATGAAGTGAGAGCTCTCCTCACTTGAATTTGGGACACCTTAGCTTAAGACATGACATATATTTACTATATAGTAAAAATGCCCGAGAACCCCTTGAGCTTGTGAAACTACAAATCTGCTTTTCCAAGAAGGAAGAGAGGAGGACACCAGGAGATTTTAATATTCGAGATAAAAACCAAAATAACTCCTCTCCCATAAAACATTTAAACCTTTTCACATTAACATGCATTACATTTTAATGGATCTTCTCGAATTTTCTGCTTATACGGAGAACAAAGCAAATGATCATTTACCACAGCTCCATATGCAAGTAGTGCATTCTTTACAATAAGAAAAGACAAGTGACGTAACATAATTTTACTGTCCATGAAGATTTTTCTTTTACTTTTTAAAATATTTTTAATCAACCATCATAAAGCAAATACTTATACAGAAAGACAACTTTCCTTCATAATAATAATTAATATTACTCTTCCATATTTTTTTAATTATAAGAATAGTTTACAGACACACACCCAATGATAAAACAGAAACAGTCCATATGCATTTTGTCTCCTTTCATAGGTGACAAAAAGAATGGCAGGTTCATAATGGGAAAGTAATATTTCACAATATGCTCCTATGTTTTGGGCCATTTTTAACTGGACAACTGGCAGCAATCAATATGCAAAAAACTTATCACGCATGATGTAGTAGAATAATTAAATATATGTGAAAGTAAATTAAAAGGATCTAGTTTGAATGGACTCAACATAATTGCAGTACTACTGTGGTTCCAAATGATTTTTATTCCTAAAGAGCTATATAGAAAGGTGATATTCAATACTAATGCTTGTTTATGTCTCAGAAATACTACAGTACAAAGTCTGAGAACCGGACTCATCGGGCACTTCGGTGATTCCGGATAGTACATCATGTATTTAAAACTTCTAAGATGGCATATAGAAATTCTAAAATTAAAAATATGAAAATCGTGATTTATGAAATAATGAGCATTTATGATCTAAAGGGAAACAAAATTTACAAAAAAAGCTTACTATTTGTTTAATTTATTAAACATGTCTTTCAATACAAGTTGTTTACGTTGCTTTTTTCATGCTAATATTTTTTCTTCAATTCTGTAGACAAACATGATTTTTTATTCAGTCACAAAGTTCCATTGTTCAAGTCCTGTAATTGCTTGTGTTGAGAACTCTGACTAACTTATCAACCGAAATTTTTCGTAATAACTTCCCTGTCACTTTCTTCAGTATCGATAGTGGTATTTTCTGGATCTAGAACCATACTACAGATTTTGCCATCCTTTTAATTTATTTATAATTGGGGCGTTCTCATCGTAATGAAAAACTTCTGTTATATCACCTTCATTTATTACCGCTTCTCCCCATTTCTTTATAAAATCCATTAATTGGAAAATTGAACCTTGGGTTTACGATATCCAAAAACTTCACATTCTTGGATATCATCATCATCCTCACCATGAAATATGCTAGCTGGCCATAAGTTATATCAGCGGTTAAGTTATACAAAGTGGTTTTTAAAGTATCTGAAGACACATCCTCCCGCGATCTTGCGATGCTCCACACAGATTTTATGCTAAAACATTTCAAAAATTGTTGAATAGTCTTACCATTGTTCAAGAATTTACCTTATAATCCCACAAAGCAGATTTTACGTTACAATATTTCAAAAATTCTTCAATTCTTACTATTGTTGAAGAAATTTAACATGGATTTTAAAAATTCTACTTTATATTTGGATTTTCAGCATGCACACTATTCCAATATCTATAGGCTAAATGATAGACATACAATTTGGAGGAAAGAATAATACGGATACATTATCTTTACTAAACTTTTACGTGAAGTATGAGCCGAACAGTTGCCTACAATCAGAACAATTTTTGCGTCATGAGTTAAAGCAACCACACGTAGGCCTCGATCAACCAACCGAATTCTGCCGAGCCTCCGGTGTGAAATGATTTTCAAATAAACATTCATTAACTTCATGTCAGCGTTTTCTTTTATTTGCACAATATGCAACGGGAAACTCTTTACTCCTTTAAACACTTGAGGTGGTGTATTTTTTCGATTACGCAAAGTCTACACTTGTGCATTCCTGTAGCATTTGCGCATGCTAAAATTACTAGTCTCGCTCTGGAATCTTTCACATGAGTTGAAGCCTTTCCTACAGAGATTTCCAAGGTATTTTGCGGTATATTTTGCCAGAAGAGACCAGTTTCATCAGAGCTGTAAATTTGTTCTGGAACTATTCATGAGTTCAATAAATTCATCTGCAAGTAGTTCAACAGCTTCAGTATCAGATGGAATTTTTGCCTTATAACATGGCAATTTTAAAATTTGGTTAACCAGCTCATTTCTTAGTGAAATATTTTAGCTTGAGGCATTAGGATTTGTCCCGTCAATGGCACACCCTTGCTACGATCCTGTCCGATCCATTCAGTCATCACTTTTAACATAACGAATAATTTTTGTTATTCATTGTGGAGTGTCGGAATCCACAAAAAATTTAAAAAGTTTCTTTTTCCGTTTTCTTATGTCATACACGACTGACTTTCCAATGCCATACTCCTTGCATAATTTTAAGACAGATATATGTTTATCCATTTTTTACAGGAATTCCACTTTTTGTTCAATGGACATTGAAATATGCTTTCACTTTGTAGATCCTGCAGCTACAGAATTAGAAACTCTTATCGACATAATCGACACAATTTTAAATTGCCATAATAAAAACAGCCTGCAAAAGATAATTAAGCTGGATCAAATCATAAGCGCAATCTGCTATATTGACTGAATTCCTTGAAATCAGTAAAGTATAATTTTAGCCTAGCTTAACAGTATTTACTATACACTATTGGTTATGTAGCATGAGATTGGTGATGAAAGACAAGTTGTTCAGCTAAATTTTGTCTTGCTTCTTATCGTGCACCGAGACAATTAAGCCAGATTGTATTAGTTTAGTTACTTATTATACTAAAGTCTATTTTTTGCACCTGTTCAAGGCTTATCTGAATCCTGAATAAATAAATTCCCACATATACTTAAGACTTATTGAGGGCAGGCGCTAGATAGCTTACCGCCTGATACAGTGTCTGCGGGTCCTAAGTTCCACTACCAAGCACCTCTCTAAGTTCTAAATTTTAGATCCCAGTGCTTTCCCTAAATTTCAAAAATATTTTCAACCCTTAATTTGGTTGCTCGGTGCTTCTCTAAATTCCAAAAATCTTGCCTTCCCTGAATTCTGCCGCCTGGTGCGGCGATACGAGCTTTGGTGCCATTCTGAGTTTATGTGGAAAACAAATCAGTTATTCTTAATTCAAACAGTACTAAATGTAATTCAAATAGCATTAAATGTAATCTTATCTTTTGGCCTATGAGTATCATTATCAAAATCTATTTTTAGCATATGGAAGGAAATTTTTGTTAAATTTTTCCAGGTCAATGTTTCTTAGCGCATTTAACTTAAATCTGTAATCATTGCCAAGCATAATGTCAACATAAAAGGTTACCATACTCTTTGTTTATTAAATTACTAATTAAAACAATTGTTTGGATATTGCTGTACGAGTCATTACTCAAGATGCCATGTGTAATAAACATGCAGTGATGAAAGCAAAATATACTAAATAATGATTCACCAGGTGGGCGTCAGTGGTATAAAATACGTAGATGTAAAACCATGGATGTTTCTATCTAGAATGTTTAGGTTTTGAGATGTATGCCATGTAGATATGCACCTACAGAACCAAACTATTGATCACACAAATTTATGCTAAATCATTGTTCCCTCAATTAACAAGATATTTATTTAGTGCCGAAAGGAAATTAAAAATTGAGACTTTCCATATGTTTTACTTATAGGGAAAAGTCAAATGCACATGTATAAAGCACTAAAAAAAATTGTTGGGCTTTTTGAGGTCCGAATTTTAGATATTTTCGGATTACTGGACGTCCAGATCTCGGACTTTGTACTTTACTAACTTTCAGAGGTAATCGCCACAAATGACATTAAACAATCATCAAAATTAATTACCCTTCAGCACATGATTTTCATAATTATTCAAGGGGATTAAAATTAAAGGAAAACAAGTTAATCTATATTTTAGGGTGCCCCTTGGATTATCGCCAAATTGTTGTTTCATTTATGATACCCTGAATGTTATAGAAACCCTATAACGACAGGATTGGTTGCATGATTGTGATGAATATGACCGATGGGAAAATATTTGTAGGAACTTGTTTCTGCATTGGATGTCAGGTAAGAAGCATGTTGCTATTTTTTGCTGTACACCATAAAATGGGTGTATGTAATGAAATTAATGCGAAGTTTCTGTACAATTTGAAACTAAAAGAAAAAAAGCATTTAATGACTGGTGTGTAAATAAAGGTTTACTTAGTAGTCATCATAAGTGTCCTGTTTGTACGAAGGAAATGCGTATGGTCAAATTTAAAGATCATTCAGATGGCTTTAAATGGACTTGTCGCAAGAAAGATTCATGCAAAAAATGTCACCAACAGTTTGTGGCCCTACAGAGGATATTTTTTACTCTTATTTTTGTGAATTAATGTGGTGAATATGAGTATGCATATTCTATGTCAGATAATTTTAGAAAGTTTTTGGATGCTGTTAAGGAATTTTGTGTGCCACAGAAATTTCTAAATATGGTAAGTCGATATTTCCTTTTTGTAGTGCGTATATGCAATAAGATGCATTTCCTTTTTTATGTTATTTCACTGTAATTTAAAATGCAGTTTATTAAGCTTCAATTGGCTACAAATTTTGTCCAATTTTGGTGATGAGTAACTTTGTTTAAACATTTTATGACGCCATCATTTTCCTTTTTTTTTAAAGTGAAAACAAATTGATGTCATGGACAAAGTCAAGGGAGTGTGCAATGGCTATTAATAATTTGCATCAACATATAATTTATGATAAATTTGCAGATATTTGGTAGCACCAGGTATCTTAGAAATTTCCCTTTAAATAAGCTTGCATTCATTCTGATGGAGGAATGTGTAAAGATTATGATTGTATAACTGGGTTAGTATCAATTTTTTTCACAGGGCTCGCTGTGCTATCAGGATATATGGTAGGAGCATTATATGAATGTTGTTCAAATAACTGCTAAAACAGCAAACTTGATAATTTCAGATGACTTCTAATTAATCATATATTAACTTTTTAGCCTAAAGGGCTATTAATTTCGTTTCAGCATTTCGCGTTGGTTCACTATATATGTCACTTTCAAAGTGTTGCCACCAAATATTAGAGCCCCACATCATATTAAAAGAAATTAAATAATGAAGAATCTGCATGAATATATGTATGTTTCTCATGCTGCGAAAAAACAGCAGCACCTAGAGACATCAGATTTTCAATAAATTGTCCTCCACTAAAATATGGAGATCTGGAATCCCAAACTTGGAATTTGTTTTGTCTATTTCATATTTTGTAAAATTTTTAGCGAATTTTTTATTAAGAAACTTAATTATTTCAAAGCAAGCAATGACAACACTGTAAGGGGAAAAAAAAAAAAAAAAAAAAAAAAAAAAAAAAAAAAAAATGGAAATTCTGATATGCTCGTTTTAAAATTATTTTGTGATATTGCTGTTGAATTGAATTTTATGGTTTAAATGCAAAGAACATGATATCCTTTGGGCATAATATAAAATCTGAAAGCTTTCAGATTATATACTTTTTTTTTACTCTTTTTATAAAAAGGGGCATTTTTCATATCAGTGCCTTAGATATACCTGTAATTAAGAATTATGGAAAACGTGCTAAATAAAATTTATCATACAATTCAGTAATTAAAAGCTATTCGAAAAAATAAAAATGTAGGTATTTACAATTACTCCAATACATCAGTATGAATTAAACAAAATTGTGATATTTGAAATTAATACAATTATGTAAGAACTGAAATTGTTCAATTAGTAACCTGGTACGAAGAAATGGAAAATAAATTTTTTAATAAGTACTATGATGTTATTATACAACCCAAATAATCAACTGAATATGTACCATAAAAAAATTCTGTTTTATTTAAATTTACAATTATACATAGAAACGTACATGATGTTTTCAATAAATTTCATCACCAATATTAAATCTGATTTTAAGAAGGCTGTAAAAAAAAACAGGTTCTACTAAATCTAAAATTTTCTTCCATTACTACTCCAAATTTATAAAAATTAAGCATCAAATGTGACCTTAGGTTTTCGTAGTAAAAGGATTCACTATTCCTTATTGCACAAAGGATTAATTATAAAATCACTGAACTTCCACCTAAAATTACTAATTTTTTTAAATCTTTACTAACATGATGAAAAAATGTATAATAAATTTATAACATGATAAAATTTAATAACATAAGCTTTAAAAACATGATAAAAGGTTTTACTAAAATATGAACTGCTTAAAAACAGGCGTAAATATCTCTGGCTTTTAATCAATATAATGTAAACACATAATATTCATAAAAACCAATATGTAAAAACTTACGATAATTCTTGTTGAAAATATCCCGAGCTTGTTTGCCCATATCTCCATAGCTAGGAGGAGCCATGATGAGTGAATAAATTTATAACTTTAAATCTGAAAATATAATAAATTATTAATTTCATTTTTAAAATATCAGAATTGACATAGCTATAGAAAAACAATTTACCAACATCTAAATCTTTTCAAAATACAAAATCAGTTAATCTCATATGTCACACTACAATACTGCATTAATGCAGATTTAAAATTTTTCTAATTATTTATTTATTATACATATATATTGAGCTAACATGTTACTGAAATTCGTCATTGTCATATTCTCACTGTAGACAGTTCCTTTACCACAATAGTTTAAAATTTTAATTATTTTAAATATTAGACTTAAGCTTCAATAATTCATTTATTAAAACAGCCATTTCATATTATCAAAAATATATAATAAAATATGATGGGGAATATAATGTGCTGAAATATGATGAAAGTCGTCTCGGACTTTCATCATATTTTTGTACTGAACATTATATATTGTCACAAGTACCATTTTTACTTGAGAGTTTAACAATATTAATTACAAACAATACTGATAACACCATGTATACATACAATAAATGATAAAATATTTCGTGGAACACTCACTTATATGCCCACACCCAAAGAAACTAACCTCATGACATATAATTAATTTTAATGTTATCCTTGCCATAAATACAAATACTATATAAAATATAAGCATATATGCATATAACCATATCTGGATTATATTTTATGATTATATTAGACATCAAGTCACATTCATAGTAAAAAATATTTAAGAATACACTTTATCATGCAACACGGTTTAAATTAACGGAATTATCATAATTTTTAATTAAGTTAAGATATATTCTATAATCTAAAATTAAGTTAAGATATATTCTATAATCTAAAATTAAAGTAAAAGACATACTAAACTCTTAACTTTCCCACGAGTAACCGAAAAGTCCTTCCACACTTGCAGCCTTTGTAGAGGTGATAGAAGTTCTTTTTAAACATTGAGCGTTTTGGCAAACAAAGCAGTCTCCAAAAATTACTTTTTACCATAAACTGTACATTTTCAAAAATAAGTTCATCTATTTCATTTCGAAAATGCACATAATTTAGAAAGATTTATTTCTAAAATAATTTTACGAAACCTAAAAGTGCTAAATAGAATATCAGAAATAAACGATATAATATTGTAATCTAAATTAAATGGAAGAGGTAAGCGTGTTTACATTTACGTTTCCGTGTGTTTTAGAAATCGTAGAAAAATGTAAGTATACTTTTTTGCGTCTGTTTATCTGAGCCTGTTCTTTTCCATTCTAGAATTACATGTTTACAAAATGGTGAGCTCCCAATAATTTGTAATTCATTATTATTTGTTCCTAATCTGGGGAAGTTGTATGTAAACACAGCCGATCCGGTGCTTACATTATCGCATTTCGCAGTATTGTAATTTTATTTTAACATTTTGCGCATTCTAAACCGTAATGTTTTAAATGTATGCGAACTGTGACAATTTGAATATGTTTATTTTGTAATAAAATTGATTAAATGTTTAAGATTCAAGCAAGTAAAACATGGCATATGCAATTAATTTAACATTTCTTACTGTGTCAGATATTATTATAGAATTTGTATTTAATAGTAGCTGATTACGTTTAACTTAAACCGATGCACGCAATCATGTATTTACTCCCAATATTAAAACACTTATATTAGAGGTTATGCTTCACTGTAATAGAGGGGGTTACATTGTAATTGGTTTTGTGCCTCTTATTATTTTCTGTTTCATCGACATGCAGTATTCTTTACAGCATTGGTCTTCAAATGGTGTTATGCAGAACCCCAGGGTTTCGCCAGTGAAAACCCAGGGTTCCAGGAATCAAAAAATTCGAAGAGAAAATTATAAAACATTCACACCAGTTGAATAATGTTCATTAACATAGCACAAAGATACATTTAGTTTCAAATTAGTTTTAAAACTTAACATCTGGTCATCATATGTCGAAGAGAGTGATGTGCAGTACTTTGCAAAAGTAAAATTTCTATTTGAAAGTGAATTGAATTTTTATAAGTGTTGAAAATCATACATTGGAACACATTTTTCACATGAAGAAAACTATAAGAGAATATTTCCCACAAGAAAAAACTAAATATGACTAAAAAAATCCATTGAATTACTACAATAAATCGGAAGGCTTGCCACTCAAAAGGCTTTCCTAACATATGTGGCGACAAAAACAAAATATATGAACAAACGTAATACAGAATATGTAACATGACTGCATAATAACAAAAATAGAGCTAGACAGTTGCAGTAAAAAATGTAAGTACACCCTGTCACTAAATATAATGCAAGAGTAAATATCACCTGGAGCAAAAGTTATTGCTACTAATAAGTTAATTGCATTACTTTTATGTTTAAATTTTCTAATAAAATATGGAATTCTTTAATTATTTTTACATAAAATATCTGTAACATATTGATCTACTTTAAATATTATTTCAAGATGTATTTTTCTAATGCTGGAATCGACTTCTGAGGGTTCCATGACAAAGTATGAAGACTAATACTCTAGAATATTGTGTAAATCTGTTATCATAGAAATTTTATACATATATTTCTCCTGCATTGATTTATTTAATTTGCTAATCTTATAAGGCAACTTTCCATATAAAAGTTCAATAAAGGACCAATGAATACTTGCCTTGGAAGTTTCTTCTGTCATTTTTGTAAACAAGTCCACAAATGGTGAAATCTGTGAACTTGTTTACAAAAATGAGATGACTTTGCTAAAATCTCAAATTCATCAGAATTCACAGCATGATCTAATATTTGAAAATGTTTAATAAACATTCAAGTTAGAAGCAAGTTTTACAGTGTTTTACAAAAAAATAGTGTACAGAGGCAGAAAAGCCTTCACAATATTCAGCTTCTTAAGGTTAAATTGCATTTATAGATTTTATTATTTTTGACAATATTAGGTTTAAACAATATTGTGGGTTAAAATGGAGGCAGAATCATCCACTAAGCTATTTAGATTGGTGCTATTTGCTTAGATAAAATTAAGGTACTAGTTTATCATTTTTACTGGGACATTTTTGCAGATTAATTATCTGCACGTCATCTTAAAAAAAATGCATTCTCAGATATAAAGGTAAAAATATTGTATATTACTCTTTTATTGAATTTTTGATTAATTTCTTTTTTATAAATTATGGACCCTTCAAGTGCAGTTATAAATGCTTAAATGCACTGGGAAAATTAACCTTTTGACGGTTTGACCCGGAATATCTCGCACTTTTACGCAGGTTCCTGAACGATTTGACCCAGAATATTGCCATTCTAAATATCTCCTTGGAAACGGGCTGTCCCGTGTTTTTGTTAGAATTAAAAGATACGTGAAGAAGGCCTAGCCCGGATTTTTGTCTCACTTTCACCCCCAAATGCCTAAGAGGACAAGCATCGCTCCAACCCTGACTACAATAGGTAAAGACCCTCAGTAGCGCGGGGAGAACTCTTCCCACACTATTGACACGATAACGGCCTTACACTGGTTCTAAAGAAACAAGAAATTTGTTACAAGTTTAGAAAGTTAACAGAAGAGGAACTAAGAATTTATTTTAGAAGTTGTTTAAGAAATTTTAAAAAAATAAAGATCTTTTTATAGAATAAGCTTTTATTTTTAACTCATAAAATTATTAATAAATTAAAAAAAGAAAAGTAATTTAGATACTATTCTGCTATCGGAAGGGATTCAAGAATGTATGTATGCATGGCATGTATATGCATCTGTGTGTATATATGTCTAAAGAGATACATACGTTCGTATATATATCGACACGCATACATGATCACATTCATCCATATATACATGCATACATACATACCTTTTTTAATCCGATCCCGAGAACAGAAGAATACCATAATTTGTTATATATATTAATAAGAATAAGAGAGTAAATAATATTCTTTAAAAAATTCTGACAAATTTAAAAAATTCTTAACAAATTTAGATCATGAATAATAAAAAAAAAAATTGGCACCCTTGATATATTTTTGACATTGCGATTCGATTATTTGATTTCATTACTTAAGTGCCTACACTTTTATGATTCGTGATATAAATTGCACATGATTATTGTAATTAATTTTATTGATTATTGATTATTGTGATTATCGTAAAATAATAAAAAGCCTAACTCACATGTCCAAGGAATTTCTTAGCTGCACTTCTACGATTTCAATTAATCTGAACACATGACAATTCAGTAACATTTAATCAGCAATTTTTATCTTTTTAGTCTTGATAACATATTTTGAATGAAGTTTTTCAATTAAAAAAAGAATTTTCGCATATTTTGAATTACTTATCTTATACGCGCTTATGAGATTTGCTGTCATTTTGTAAAAATTATCTTATTTAAAATATTTTTTTCCTATCCCACACTTAATGTTCTTATCAGCATTCTGATGAATGGAAGGTTAGGAAAAAACCAAACATTGAGTACGTACTCACAAATTTAACTTAATAAATGCTATAAAAATTCAACTCTTCATATTTGAGTAGAATTTTTTATTGCCTGATGGCAAGGAATTTTTGTTAGCTTGCTCTCATAATCAGTAAAGGTTTATACCAATTTTAGGCTGTTTAGCTTTCAGTTGTTATTGGCCTACCACCAAACTCTTGAGAGGTTTCCCTCACATTTGGAGTGCCTTCATTCCACACTGACACATCCATGCCTTCTCCGGGATTCATGCCCGGGCCCTTTGGCACGGCAATCAGCGACGCTAACCACTGTACCAGTTGGGCGGCAACTTACAGTTGTTCATGAGTTCATTTAAAGGTTTTGCTGCTTAAAATGTTAATTACTTTAAAATATTCGCTGTCTCATGCAATTTGATAGTTGCATGTTTTTATATTTCCATAAAAAGACATAATTATAACTGTCTACTACAGATGGATTTAATGTATTCGGATTACGGTGAAGCACGCGTTTGTTTATCTGCCCAAAAGGAAGGAAACTTTCTAAGATGATCTGGCTTGTATTCACGTTCCACTTGTAAAAATGCGATGAAAACTCCCATGCAACCAGTTCGTTCGCCAGGATTTGACCCGTGTCGAGCTAACTGTGTTCAGTGATTTCAAATGTTCTGCCAGTGGGGATCCGGAGTCTTATTTGAAATCTTGTTCTGAAATCTTATATACTGATTGTGATAGATGCTGCAGTATGAGGGTTAGGGTTATTTGAATACAGCAAAGCACACAAGAGCTAAAGGCCTTCGTGGAGCCCCTTCTGTGGGAAACTGGGTCATGTTACGCATAGAGAAAATCCAAAAACAGGTAGGAATTGTTCGTTTGTTTGGGTTCGAACCTGGGTGCCAGTATTCAACGGCCTTAACCATTAATCACCGTGAGGCCATAAGGGAAAAATAAATATTACTGCAACGTTCTGTATACTACTTTCTATCCTGGCTTATGGTCATACACAGGCATTCACACACCTGCAATGCTACAACTAACTGCAAATCACCGGAACTATAATTAACATGCTTCAAGATAATCATCGGCATACAGTAGCACTTGGAACTCGATATCTAACTAATAAGTAAAAAATATTTTATTTCTGAAATAATCTTGAACGCAAAATTAAGGTTTTTTATGATAATGATTTATACAGCTATGCATCAGTCTTATCACTTCATTTCTTTCAAGCAACACTTTGCATTGAAACAAACAAACGAACTTGAAATACACTAAATGATAGTTAAATTTAGTTTCTTAAGATGATTATTTCTTTTCCAAAACTATTAAATATATTAATATTTATTGCATATTATTACTTCAAAAATTTAAAGAAGTTTCGTATTATTTTAGGCGTATTCTATTCATGCACCGATTACTAATCACTAGGATTCTTGATGCATCCATAAATATTAAAAATACACACTGCCCTATGTGTAGCGTGAATAGAAGCCCATTTTTCTTAGCAATTCCTCCACGGAAATATCTCTTTCGTTAGGGGCATTGACCTCCCGCACTGTAACTCCAAACATGAATTTGCAGGATTTTATGCAGGGATCAGCAGAAATAATTCGGAATATGACATTATTCGTGACAGGGAAGTGCTAGCCAAGATACTACGCAGAGCTCGATACAACTCAGAGCAGAACTAAGAGCAACAGTAGTAAAATAATATAAAGCCTAACTCACATGTTCAAGGAATTTCTTAGCTGCACTTCTACGATTTCATTTAATCTGAACACATGACAATTCAGTAGCATTTAATCAGCCCACTATAGACAATTTAATAATGATGAATTCAGTGAAAAGTATTCCAGTGTAGTAGAAAATAAATAAACATTCAGCTTGTCCATATATCGGTACTATTCCACAAATTACGTAGTGCACTTTCATTCTTAAATATTCTATGGAATATGGAACTTGAAACCGAATTTATATGCAAATGGATATTAACTTTATGAGTACATTTCAAATATATTAGTTAATATTATTATTTGTGTTTGTACATATATATGTGTATATTGTTAATTGAATTGCGTTAGTGCCTTTTTTTAAAATTTCTCTTGCATTCTAAAAAATGTATTAGTATACTTCTATTTCCAAAATTAACATTTACAATACTATCTGAAGTGCCGATCCACATTTATTTAGGATTTGGCAGCTAGTAGATGTACTCCGTAGAACTAAAAATCATATGTGGGTTCATACCCGTGATCAGGAGTTAGCTCAACGGCGTACTACTTCTACTACTACTACTGCAGAAGTTGGAACACAATGCTAATTAGTGCTAAATGTAATTTGTAGTAATATTAAAATATTTAGTAATGCAGGAAAACTGACCTCTGGGAAATAAACAACGATTCGTCTTTATGTCTATATATTCATACTATGTTTTCTCTCAGATTTATGAACTGAAGAAGGAATTTATCAATATTAGGAAAACTGAACAAAGTACTTCAATGTTTGAGATTTACGAACGAATTTCCTATTCTAAACTTTTAATTGCCATAAAGACCAGTAGGAAGTTATCTTAGCACTTTTGCTAGGTTTCAAAGGAAATTGCAAAACACAGGTCTTTTAGAAAAAAGATAAAGTATGGAGATATTTTCGCATTTGAATAGCATTCGTGTATTAATTTCAGAAACTAATTTGCTGTTTCAACTTTAGATTAACTATTTTCTGTAAAACTTCTGAAACATTTCTCGAAATTAATTCCATTTGGATTTGCAAACTATTTTATGCTAAAATTAAAACTTCCCAGATGGTTATTTACCCACTGGGGATTGAGGCTTCTAGGAGCCTGCCGATTCCTTTCGTCCTTTGCAGGCATCGACCTCTAATCTTTCACTGAAATGACCAACCTCCGGGTGACAAAATCCCTCCTATAATGTAAATTGCTTAGTAAGGAGAGATAGCTTTGAATGGGGGAGAGAGTAAGTTACTTTCCTTTCCTTATACTTTTTTTTTTTTCCCAAACATCCTGTCATTCTGTTTTTGTCAAAATCCAAACGTTAAAAAGATAAATTCACTGAGATATTAAACTTTTTGAGTAATAAAATTATGAAAAGTGTTGTATATATTTATCACTTTTTATAATTTTACTGCTCTTATATATATATATATATATACATATAGTAAGACAATTAAAAAAATAGCTGCAAAAGGGTGAAAGAATTCAAATTATAATGCAAATATTCCATTTAACTCGAAAAAAAAGGAATTCTTCTTTATCCTTTCTGTATTTTTAAGATTATTAGATTATAAGAAATAAATAAATGGAATAAAAATAAAATAAGAAAGTAAAAAAAAATAGTAATTAATAAATTAGAGAAAAATCAGTATTAAAGCAAAATTTAAATTTGACAGTACTTTTTCACACTAATTCCTAAGCTTAAGAAAGTAGACAGATATATGCATATTATTTCATCTGTCATCACGGTTTTTCGGAGCACGATATATAAAAAATAAGTTAAATTCTCCTATGTGATTTGAACTTCTGATTGCCGGTTGCAACCACCAGTATTACTAGAGCACTCAAGGAGGAATTCGATAATTCGCTGTCATTAAAATGTGTATTGAATGAATAATTCTAAACTTTCAATAACTTATAAGCCATGTTAGTACCAAATTAAATTATTTTGTTTATATTTTATAAGAAACAAAAATATATTTAGTAGAATGCCAGATTTAACCTTTTCAATTGTGTGTAATTTTATACGCTGATAACTAGAAATTCTTTATGAATATTTTTTTTGCATTTCTAATGAGCTAAATAAATAAAATATAAATATATAAAACTTTCAATAACTTATAAGCCATGTTAGGAGAGAATGGAAAATGAACAACGCCTTCGCTGGAAATCGAATCACGGACCTCTCGGTTACGCGTCGAGCATACTGACCACTACACCATGAAGGCATGCGAAGAAGGCCGGAGAAATACCTCATGATATAATGAAGTAACTAAATGGAAACTGTAATAAGGGAAATTATTTCAAGTTATGATTTTAATTTTAAAGCAAAAACAGAAACAACTATGTGAAAACAGATAGCTTATCTGTTGAAACTAAATTTCCCTTGCTAGAAATATTGTATTGCTGGCAAATGTTTGCATGACATTAAATCAGCAATATTCAGGAATATTTGACTATTAGATTAATATGGGTATCGAATATTTCCATTAAATGTATTCTTACAATTCCCAATTTAAGTTACACGTGCTTTTAGAGAAACAGCGCATTAATTATATTGTGTTAAAGATTACTATATATAGAAGAATAGAGGGAAAAGTATTTTACATCAGTTATATATGAAATTGCTAAAATTATCTGTATCAAAGGAAGCATATAGGGAACAAGTGTCTTATTTTTTAAATTCAAAACGCAATTTTCAAATACATACTTTTCACTTGATTCAAACTGAAAAATGAGACAATCATATTATAAGAATACCTTATCAGAAATAAAGTAAAATTAAATAATTTGAAATCGGTGTTAAACCCATACTTAAATAAATTTAAATTGCGATAATCTAACGATAAGAGTAGCAAATAAACTCTTTTTGGAATTTTGTTTCGACAAAAGCATATAAATGGTAAAAAATACGTGGGAATGTATGTTGTGTGTGACTTATCTAATAGTAACATCAGAACAAACCTGCGAAATTCATCGGAGCTAGGAGTGCAATTTTGCACCTGTCCTTGGCAAGAGCCTTGAGCACCATACAAGTGACAGTACGACTTCGCTCAGTTCCGCCCTCAATTTTGATGGAGAGCACCCCTAAGAGACGGGTCCGAGGGTCTCCCACTCCTCTTCCCATACCACTAACCTCTCTAGAGGAGTTTCGGATCGCTGCCTATTAAAGGCGCCCCCATGACGCACGAACACTATACATGTACAAACAGACAAGCCTTCTCCGAGATTCGAACCCGGATCTATCCATACCACAATAGGTTTTCCTAACTGCTATACCGTCTAGGCGGCTTAAGTGAGAATGTTTGTCAGTACATCAAAAAATTCAAGAATAAATGCTGTTAAGAAGTCAGTGCTCACCCAATCTCAGTTGAGATCATACATACTTGAAAACTTGCATATGATATATTACAGAGTTGCAATCAATTACACAAAGCATAGAAAATTTATTTGAATTGAGTTAGATAAGAGTTATACCTAAAGAAAAATTCTTACCGTTTCATAAATAATTCATTTTTCTAATGCAGCTCTTTGAAAGTATATGAATTTCAGAGTACCTTTCCTTGTACGGGACATAAAGCAGGGAAAATTGTAAATGAAAACTGACAAACAGAATTTTATTTTGAATTGACTATTCATATTAACATTCTTACATTCTATATCATTTGAGTACATCAATTTCAATTGTTCCTTGAGATAATGTAATGCCGTAATATAATTTGTAAGTGGAAGTTTCGTAATTTCAAACTGAGTCACCTATGGGCAGGAATATTATGTAAAAAGAAATAGAAAAAAATTTGAAAAGTTACAATTCATTTAACTAAAACTATGAGAATTAAAAAGGATTTTCATATGTTTCGTTTTATACATTTAATCTGTAAAATGCAGAAAAGGGAGAAAATCCTGTCTTTAAACACATAAATAATTCTTCCTAGTCTAGCAAAAGATTGCACCAAATTCATTTGAATTTCCGTTTGATTTAAAAATGCAGTCTCTCAAATTAACTCAATCTAATTTTAATTTTAAATTTCATATTGCTAGCAAATGCACAATAGCTGAAATTACCGAAATATTTTTAGAAAACCCCCAAAATTCTAGAAATTGATTTAAAATTCAGAAAAACTTACACTAGGAAAATTATTGTTTGATCGGTCCCATGATCAAAAGATCAAGCATTTACCAACTAAAAACTAACGAAACTAATGGACAAGCTTTTAGCATTATGCCGTTCTGCACTGGATATACTGACTGTACATCCTTATGCTCTACACATCTGTTTGAAATCTTCACGGAATCGAAAATCGGCACTTATGTTATCCCAGGATTGCGATCACACGTGGGAGCCCGTAACAGCGAAACCTCGAGTTGAGCCTGAGCCGACAAGCTGCTATTCATTAGCGGGGAGATCTTTTATGGCTTATCCATCACTCTAAGGGGAAGCGAACACACTGCTGTAGGCAATGGCCCATCTTAAAAGCATTTCCTGAAAGCAAAACAGACCTTTTTGGAGGCATTTGTTAGACAAAAATACAGCCATTTTCAAAGCATTTTGTTCCGAAGGATCAGCCCGTTAATGGGTTAAAGCACTGGATTCTGATAATTTATATTCACTGATTGTTTTTATCAACTAATTAAATTAGATTATTTATGTGGAATCGTATGTTGCTATTTTCTTCTAGCCAAGGGCTGTAAAACTTCCATATAAGAGAAATGGAGACTTGATCCTAGTTTTTCATGTACCTGTTTGTGCTCTTCTCATGTAGCTTTAGTTTTGTACTTAATATAAATTGTCTGCCTGTCCTAATAAATAAATTTATCATTGTACAGTGCTGATATTCATTTCTATTCCTTTTTAGGGGTGGTCTTTGATAATAATATAAAGATCTTTAATTAACTTGTTTGTTATGTTGGACTTTTATCCCGAATTATTGCTATAATATTTGCAGTTGATTTAATTAAAAGTTTCATTCGCTGACACTATTAGGATCATTGCAAATTTTAACTACAGTTTTTAATACAACACAACAGTAGCTGTATCTCAGTCTCTTAATGCTATAATCCCAAAGCAGTGACCAGTAGGCTGCATGCAATTAATAACCAAATAGAAAAGCACTGTGAAACATTTCAGCAGTCAGTCAATTCCAAATGAGTTCGAAGCTAGTGCTGGCACGCAGCCAAAAGTACATATATAGCGCATATAACAGCATACTGAAAACCTGCAAAAGAAGCTAAAGTACACTAAAAGAATACTAAATTATCACATCTCGGGAAATAACAGTTTAAATAAATAACATTAGAGACATGTGGATGTGTTTAAATGCATAATTGCTATTGAATGGAAAAGAAATCAAATGAATCAATTTACAGTGTCAATTGCAGACTTTGCATGCTTGCATGTCTGGCTACCCACAGGACTTAGGAGGGTGGTACAATCAATAAATTTATTCGTGAGTCGACAGTTTTGAGAATATTTGTATTTGAGTGTGTGTATGTTTATTTATTTTTTCTTAATAAATTGGTACTCTCTATTTTGGTGCTATTTTTATTTCACCTAATCGCTAGTTAGTAAGCTATGTGTACAGCTATCCAATTCATATTGATAAATAATTGGAAACAAACTAACATGCAGCTAGCAAGACCTGTTATTTGTGCTTGTCGTTAGATCTACATCACTTAAATACCAATCATTTGTAATTGTGAAAAACATTTTTATATTGCTTTCACATGAAATTCATTTTGTTTAATTAAAGTTGTAAAATTATAATTGTGATTTTAATTAAGAGATTAAACTGCAAGCCATGTCTTTAATATAGGGTAAAAGCAGAAGGATGTGTTTCCAAGGTAAATGGGAAAATGCATACTTTTGTGATGTTGTGTACAATAAAAATTATATGTTTTATTTATAATAAGGGAATATCAGTTCCAAAAGAATACAACTTAGTTGCCACTGCAAAATAAATCATAAAGAACAATGGTAAACTAAGGGAAGAAAAGTTACACTTTTTACAATTTGGCTTACAACAACAACAGAATGATTTTATGGAAGCAAATGAATCCAGTGAAGCAACAGTTCATGCAAGTTTTGTTCTCGTGTTTACATTATTTCAAAAAGATCAAAACCATTTAGTGATTGTGAATTTCCCAAAGACTGCTTATTTAAATCCGAACTTCTTTGTCTTCAGGAACAACAGTTATTTCAATCTATTAGTTTGCTAGCCAACACAGTAGTAGAAGTGATTTACAATGTCAGTTAAATGAAAGAATTTTGCATTGTTTTCAGTAACAATTGTTGAGAGTACTGACATCACAGATATAGCGCAGCCTCTGTGTAAGTTGAGAAACTATATGAAAACAAATTTTTGCTTTAATAAATGAAATTAAAATGTTTATGGCCAAAAAAAGAAAAAAAAAATCATGGGCTACATAATGGTACATGGATAGCAGATTTAACATTTCTTGTCAATCTAACCAGCCATTTAAATATTCTCAACAAAAAGTTGCAGCAAAAGAATAAACTTATCACTGACATATATGCTTCTATTAAAGTTTTAAAGTTAAATTACAAATATGAGAAACACAACTGAAATAAAAAAACTTTCATACATTTTCCATGTCTTAAATCCCACTCTGTTATTCCAAATGAAAAATCTCTGTATACTAGAAAAATAACATTATTATGATAAGAATGTGAAGGTAGATTTAAGGAATTTAGTGATTTGGAGTCCAGTTTTAAATTATCATTACCTGCTTCATTACCATTAAAAGCAGACTTGAATAACATTGGAGAAAATCTATTACTGGAACTGATTACTTTACTGTGGGATATAAATTTTATTCAAAGATTTAAAGACGCAAATCTGATTAATTTTGTTCATACTTGTTAAAAAGTAAATATCCTCAGATAAGGAATTTTTGCAATAAAAATAATTGATTTGTTTGGAAGTACATTTATATATGAATAATTTTTTCACAGTTTTGCAGAATTATTTACATACAATCATGTATATTTTTTCTGCATATGTCATTATAAAGTTTAATACATAAAAGAAAGAGAATTGGTTGTCTTTATTTGACTTCAAATTTTATTCCAGAGAAGTTTTCTCTGAAAATTTGGTCAGCTTTGATAATTAGTTATTTTATGTTAAAAGTAAGTAGGTTATTTAGTGGTTAATTCAACATATTAGAATAATTTGAAATATATATGCATTCAAAAATTCAATATTTAACTACTAGTACATTTGAGGAAATGTAACCAACAGAAATTTGTTACAGATAGAAAATACGTACAATAAATTTGATTATTTCTCCTTTGCATTATTATTATTATTGTTTATACTCTGATAAATATTTCATGTGTAAAATTTGAAATTAAGTTAAAATTTAGTTAGTTATTTGAAGTTTAGCTTTAGTAATTATTTGAAGTTTAGTTTTATATATGGATTTTAGCCTATTGTTCTTAATACTCTTACATTGCAAATTATCTTCGTAGTTAATTTAAGGCTACTGTATCTGAAATAGAGAACACTTCACCAACCACTTATTACAACAACCCTATTACATTCCATCACTGAATACATTTACTTTTCCAGCCATTTTGTTTTAAATTTTGCAGGTAAGTAAGTTAATTTTAGTTTCCTTCCTGGCATTGTTCCTAAATTTTTATATAAATAATTACTCCTAAGTTCACATATTAATGTAAAAGAATTTATGTTAATTGATTTTTACTTTTGATTTTAAAATTAAGATTTCAATATCAAAGAATGAAGAAATTTTGCTTTTGATTTTTAGTTTGATTACAAAATAATGTTTTGATCTAAAATAATATATTCATTTTTACTTTTGATTTTGAAATTAATGTTTGAATATAAAAGAATATATAATTTTTTTTGTACTTTTGATTTTGAATTTGATTATAAAAGAATGTTTAAATCAAATAATATATTCATTTATACATTTTACTATTAATGTTTTCTTTTGTATATATTAATTTGTACAAGTATTGACAATGTCAGGGAATAATTTTTCTAAGGTAAGGATCATGTATAATTCAGTTTTTAATGAATAACTTACTCATTTTTATTTTAGATTTTCTTATGACAAAAAATTGTTTGGCTTAAGTAGACTACTATCTTTCTAATAATTGAGTATTGTTCGTAGCTTATGATCTAACTCTAACAAAGGAACTAATTTGATTCTTATTTGAAAAAGGACAAAACACTCTCACTTAATTTGGTTATCACTTAATTGATAGTAGATTGGTTTGTTCCCCTTGACAAATCAATTAATCTGCAATCAATGACAATAGCTACTACCTGAAATTTTAATTTTAATATATAGAATTTTTATGGTTAAAAATTTTTTATATACAGATTTTAAATAATTTTTACTGCAATAGAAATTTAAATAACTTTAAATACTGACTTAACCCTTTACAGGGCACCAGTATGTAAAATACACCAGATGTTTGTCAATTTTTATATTTATCAATATACCAGATGTCCTAAAAAGTGTTAATTTTTGTACACCAAAAGCTATAACCATAAGTTTCTAGTATTTCCTTTTGATTCTAAATGGCAGCACTACCCTATGAATGCTCAGTATTTTGCAGTTGTGAAATTAATATACCTCGTTCCAAGTTATCATGGTTGAAAATTAATAAATTCTACTGGAGGGGAAGAAAAAATTCAAAACCTGCAAATATATGATATACACATGCTGAATCTTATATGTTTACTGCATTTCAATCAGAAGTGATAATTAACAGAAGATTAATTATATGATTTTAAGACTGGCATATAATATACACCGGTGTCCATATTGAGGATATCAGGCCAATAAATGGCAGCACCAGTCTTCTCCTTTTCTACTCTGTAAGATGAAAGAATTTCTTTATATTATAACAGTTTATGATGTAATAATTTTTTATGATTAATTTACGAGCTGTTTAGGATTCAATATTATGTTCATGGGGGATGGGGAGTTTGGTGTCAAAACGTTAGATAATTGTAGGGGTTAAATATGGCATGTTAGTCCTGAAAGACACCCATTGCTTCATGTTTTCCAAAATCCTAGAATGCAGCGAAATCAAAAGAGGTGGTTGACAACTGATTTGTCATTTCTGGGACATGCCTTCTTCCCTTTATGTCATCTTATCACATTGAGGGAAAGCTCACTTAAAAATGAGGGAAATAGAAATGCATTTTAGGCCTGAAAAATTGCTGATTTCAAAGCATGCTTTTAATCTTTAGGATACCGTCTTTGTTAATTTCAGATGAGAGACAAGAGAATGCAGGAAAAATTTTCCTCTTGGGTTAGGATACAAATAGGTGGTTTCCGAAATAAACTTTCTCAGTTGGTGAAAGGAGGGAAAATATTTCTAAGGCCAGTTTTAGATACAAACCCAAAATTTATTCAAAATTTAAAAAGGGGCTGAAAATCAAAATAAGAGCTGTGAGGTAGATCAAATAATAAAATCATTTAATGGCATTTCTTTCTAGGCAAAATGATATATTACAACCTATATTTATAAAAAATAAAAAGCCTCGATAATGGAAAGTGTGTGTGTGTGGGGATTTTTGGTATCATAGCATGAAGCATGCTCTTTTTTTATGTTATCTAAAGCATAAAATATAATGCAACATACTTTTTCAGCTGAGTCACAGCTATTTCGTTTTAAATTTTTTTTACTTTTTGGCGTGTTACGTTTCCTTGTAACATTATACTGGTTCAGTTACAGCATGATACGTTTTACGCATGCAGTGTTATATTTGCTAAATTTTTTCTTAAAATAATAATATTGAATTTAAATCAATTTCAAAAGCTTTTTACCTATATTTCAGCTGGGTTGCATAATTAAAGTGCATAAAAGCATAAATTTTATTTTTAAAATTTTAAATGTCCAGTGAAATTTGAAAAGCTTTTGTCTTCAGACTTACATAACTATATTCAAGTAGCCATCTCTATAGATGCACATCAAACGTATGCAAAATTAATTTTAGAAACAAAAATTAACAATTGGCAGCTACCTGGAAAAAATGTCTCAGAGGGGCGCTGGTATAAAATATATACCGGCTCTCAAAATTCAGGATTTTGCTCTAGATTTTTTTTAAGTCTCAATTTTGTGTTCTTAGGGTCAATAAGTTACAATTCATGCAAAAATTTACCATGGAAGTTTATTCTAAATTCCTTGTTTGATTTTATAATAATACTTTCTTTATCAAAAATTCATTTTCCTCAAAATTCCTGTAAGGGACATCAGCGGGTTTTTTTTTTTTTTTTTCCGGGTTTCCAGTTATTTGTTACATACAAATATGTCTATCTTTTTTATATGCTTCAATGAAAGATTTTATTTTTTAATATAAAAATTTTCATAAATTTCAATGAAATATTACATGCAAATTTGTATATCTTTTTTTATATGCTTCAATGAGAAAGAAAGAGAATAAGTTGTTATTTTTTGTTTTCAAGTTTTGTTTCACATGGAAAAATTTCATAATTTCTTCATTTTTAATTCAAGTAAGTTATTTAGTGGCTTACTCAACATATTAGAATTATCTGAAATAAATTTCTGTCTGAAAATTTAATATTTAAACCGTCACTAAATTTGAATTACAAAATGTAACCATCAGAAATAAAATGAATTGGAAATGCTTTTTATATTTGCTTTGATAAATATTTAGTAAATGAGTATTAAAAAAGTTTTTTCATTTTGGTTGGAAATAAAAAAGAAAGGAAGGAAAAAAAAATGCGGCCTGTCAGCTGCTTTCATATTGTGCATTTGGCCACATGCAACTAAAGTTTGAGACCATTGGCTTAAGGTATATGAAAAAGACTGTTTTTCTTTTTTGTGATTTAAAAATTTTTCCTCGTTTCTCAAGTAATTAGCTAAAAATTTTATCTCAGGTAATCAAACATTTTAAATAAAGTATTCTAAATAGATTCCTTATTAAAGTCACTTTAAGTAAAATATTGAAGGTCTCTGAGTGTTCATGTAAATTTAAATGTTTATCTTTACGAATATACAATATATACATTAAAGTTTTTTAAGCATGTTATTGGCTTGGTCCAAATTTTTTTTTGTTTTCTGCAGGGTTTTTAATTTTTTTCACCTAGATAGAATTTTTATCTTTCTCTAGTCCAAAGGGGGCTTTGTCCCTGAAGAACTGTTGTTTTCGTTTTGCAATTTTGCATTGGAAACATTAAAAGTCTGAATCACTTTTCAAACTGCTGCCACAAAATCTTGCAGCTCTATATTATATTTAAAGAAATTAAATAATGAAGAATCTGTATAAATGTATATATGTTTCTCCAAATGTGATAAAGCAATGGTACCTAGAGCCATCCAATTTTGAATAACGCACACTTTACTCGAATTTGCACATCTGGAAGTCCAAATTTGGAAATTGTTTTAGTATCTATTTCATATTTTATAAAACTTTAATGAATTTTTGATGAACAAACTCAAACAATTTAAAAGCGAGCAATGGCAACACTACCGGGGGTGACTTTTTTTATCTAAAGCACATGGAACTGTGTATCAGAAATTCTAAAGATATACTCATTTTAAAATTATTTTACAATATTGCTGTTGAACTGAATTTTATGGTTTAAGTGCGAAGAACATGATATTTAATAAATAAAGGTAACACACAAAATGTTAAAAAAAATATTTATTTCACTGTTTGTGGACTATAGATAATATTAAAGCATGGCTAAAAGAAAATAATTGTGAACAATACATTCAACTTGTCAGTTTCAAGCACTGTATTATGATTTTTTTTAAAGTGATTTTACATATTTTTCCTTTCGGCATAGCAAAGGAGCTACCACGTTGATTTTTCTTTGCCTTTTGTAATTACTTATAGTTGATATCTTATTAATTTTAATATGTATTCTTATTTTATATTATCTTTTAAAGTGTGGTATGGGAACCCTGCAATTAGACCAAGTGTGTTTGTGGACTATAGATGATGTTAAAACTTGGCTAAAAGAAAATGGTTTTGGACAGTACATTCAACTTCTCTGTTATAATCATCGTATTGATGGTAAAGCTCTATTGACTTTGTCAGAGAATGATTTGAAGTCACCTCCACTGTCAATATCTGTAAGTATTTGTTTTTGTAGTTATTTTGCATAGTAGGCAAGATTTAAATACCATCTAGCCCATTAAATATGAGCCTAAGGCTGCAAATTTTAGGGATCCCAAATCATCCTGAAGTCTCCTTATAATCCTTCCCCCTAAAAAATGGAAAGGAAAATGGGTGTTGAAGATCTCTGAAAAAGTTTTCATTTGGAACTTCTGATTATCTTATTTGGTCCTTGTCGTAGGAATATAAATGTATTTACCTAGTAGTCAGGATTAGAGAATCATTTAGGCCCACAGGGTTTGAGCCCAAGGTTGTAAATTTTAAGGATTCCAGATCATCTGTGGTTTTCCATGAAATAAGAAAAATGGGTGTTAGAAGTTTCTGTCAGAATGTTATTCCTGAAACTTCTAATTATCTGAACTGACGCTGTAGTAGGAACTGAAAGATTTACTTTTTTAGATTAACAAGATGTTTTAGCTCATAATTGATAAGTTTTTAGAAATTATTATAAGGGAGAGATTTGCCAGTTATTAGAATGGATTAATTACCTGTAAACATGTCCAGCTTCAGGCATATGTAACTTTGGCAGCCAGCTAAAGAACTCATTTTTTAAGTACACCATTTAAGTTGTTCTTGCAAGAGATAATTCAATAAAATTATGTTTTGCTTTGAATTCTCAACATGCTTTATTTATGTGGAGCACCAATCATACATGCCAACTAGAATACTGAAATTGCTAGAGTTGAGTTTATGGACAAGGAAACGTGCTGAATGAGAAGATCCATATAACAGTTAAAAAATGCACTTTCTGTTTTAACTAGGAACTGTTATTATTTCTTAATGGCTCTTTATTACAGTGTTTTTTGATGCTGTGTTTATGATATCACTATCGTTAGAGTTATTCAGATGTTTCTATGTAATAAAAAATTACTTGAAGTAAAAGGTGTAATAATAATTTAAAATATTTTCTTGAATATTCTTGAGCAGTGTAATATTGCTGAAGCTGTGTTTACTTTAGCTCATTTTTTATTTGGATAATGACATAATAACAATTCATTTTTATTACCATAATATCTTAAAAGAAGAAAAAAGAAAAGAAATCAATGTGTCTTTTCTAAGAGCAAAATTCGTTTTCAGTATCCATCTGCGTTAATTTTATAAGAAGTGAGTAAACATAATTTGGGAGCTTTCACCTACTTGGCTCAACTGTTTTTTAATAAAAAAATGTATATAATGTCATTTGTTTTTAGTACAGTCATGTAGGTATTACCTATAAACTCTAAAATTGCTATAGTAGTAGTTGAAAATGATGAGAATGAAAAGTTATGTCTTGTTGCTCTGCTGTGTAAGTATACCTAATAGTCATGTATTCTCAGAGAAATTATCAAAATTCATCTTTTTCATGTAAATTCCTTTATATAGCATGCATAAAATAGAAGACTGCTTTGTTATGCTGAAAACAAAAGCAGTAAGTTACAAAAATAATTTTTGTGTAAGCTTTTGTATGTACTCATTAGACAAAGCGTTAGGTCAACAATGATGGGCCAGCCATTAGGTATATAATGTCAATTGTTTTTAGTACAGTCATGTAAGCATTACCTATAAACTCTAAAATTGCTTTGGTAGTAGTTGAAAATGTAGCGAATGAAAAGTAACATCTTGTTGCTCTTCTGTGTAAGTATACCTAACAGTCGTGTAATCTCAGAGAAGTTATCTAAATCCATCTTTTTCATTTAAATTCCTTTATATAGCATGCATAAAATGGAAGAATGCTTTGCTATGCTGAAAACAAAAGCAGTAGCTTACAAAAATAATCTTTGTGCAAGGTTTAGCATGTATTCTTTAGACAAAACATTAGGTCACCAACATCAGTTTGCAGATCCTTTGTAACTTAAAAAACAATTCTGCCATGCCGACTAATATTGTCACTAATTGTTGACTAATATTGCCAAGGGCAATCATCACCCGGAATTCCTCAGGCAAATGGCTCTTGAAATCATTAATGATATTCCAGCCCAGGCCTTTGTGATATATACAGATGGAAGTAGATCAGTAGCAGTAATTGAAGTAGTAGCAGTAGGGTAGAGTAGGGAGTGGCATTTATTGTAACACCCCTGAAGATATCAGATGCAGCATCAGAAACTCTGATCAATCGAAACTAAATATTTATTTAAAATTTCCTAAGATATACGAGAATTTACGTATTGGCACATTTTGAAATGTGGTATATTTGGTATCAGCAATAATAATGCCAAATGTGGCTTATGCACTTTGTTAAAATTATTTGAAAATATGAACGATCACCCCCCCCCCATGTGCAATGAAAAAAACAAAAGAAAAATAGGTTGCTATAAATTAAGAAGTTCACCAAGTGAATTATTCTTGGCACAAGCTGAAAAAAATGTACCAAGATAATTTTTTTAAATTTTTCCATAAATTTCTTACCAAAAATTACAAAATTTAATATCTAGGCATAATTTGAATCGTAGAATTGAAGTATGGAAAAAAATGAGTATGCTATTTCAGAAAAAGTCCGATTTTGTGTCAAAATATGTATGTTAGAATAATGCTGTATATAAATGTAATGTATGTCCTAAGTCACACTTTCGAGACATGGAAAATGCAAGTTAAATTTCAACAATCAGTCCATTAGAACAGGAGATATAGAAGTCTTTTTTTTTTTTTTTTTTGCAAGGTGTGCATGACAAATAGGAAATAAGGAAGAGGAAAAGTATCAACAGATAAAAGAAGTATAATGCTGGCATCAGCACCAGGGTGCAAAAAGCCTAGTGCGATATTTGTATCATGATAGAAAGAAAGAAGTTCTTCAAACAGTATATGAGAAAATATCGCAAGCTAAAGTGATTTCAATGGCATAAGTACACCTTATTTTGATAGAAATTTTGCAGCAGAAAGAAGCTTATGTTCAGTTGATCCCTCATTGCTTTATGCAATATTATTGATATGAAAGTGAATAGCAAATCTTCCAGGTGGATCACAACTGCTATGAAGAAAGGAATGTGAGCAGAAACTAAACTAAACTGAAAAAAATTAACCTGAGAGAAAAAAATATTAGAGACCATTATTTTTTAAATTCATATTTGTACATTCTGTACTATTTTGATGACCGTTATCTACTTAAAAATTAACATGGCAGGAATAGTAATTTTCAGAAATGGAATTATTGGAAATTTTATTTGTTACTCTGACAATAAGCCTACAGCGGGCAGTTTAAAGTCGATTAAATTACTGCATGCATAATATGATTTAAGAAATTAAATTCAATTAATGAAGTAACTTGTCATTGCATGATTTCTGTTTCAAATTTCATTTATATTTTAAAACATTAAAACAGTTTACTGCAGACAAACCGCATTTCAATGGACAAAGGGATGCAAATACCTCACAAGCCGCAGTTAGGCAATGCCTATCATCCTGATTACTCATTGACATTATTTGTAGCTCCATCAATGGTGCACCTGAATACATTGTGTTTGACCTTCTTGCAGTTTGCACAAGACGTCTGTACCAAATCCAGTTATCAGTGACCTGTGGATATCCATAGTTATCCTGGCTATTGATGTGTTCATTATCATGAAACTGATAAAAGGCATTTGATACAAATGCATTCAAGAATGTGTTTTAGCCACCGAATGATAAAATAACCAGTGTGCCTTGATCTAACTGTGCATCCACTGTTAAAAGAATTTGAATAATACCTTTTATCCATTTTTACAATTAAGGCTTATTGATTTAAGGAGAAATTATAGAAGTTGTTCAGCATTTAAAGTTTGTTAAAGCTTTGGTATCTTAAGTTTTTTCATTAGTTTTTTATACTTATTTTGAGTTTTTAGACTAATATTATTTAAAATCATAGATATTCAGATTTTTAATATCATCCAAAAGCAAAAATTGTTTAATTTAATAATTAATAATCAAAATTAAATTAAATTAAAACAGAAAATTGGGTACTTTCTGATTATCCACCCAGCCATCCTGAATTTCGCAATTGTTGGCTAATATCTTTTGTCAGCCTAAGTTGTAAAAAGTAACAGTTATTTTCAAATATGGCAACATGTTAAGAATTACATAAAACAACAAACAATTTACAGCAATAAAAATGTAAAAAACTTCCATAATAAAACACTTGTTTTTCCTGTTGTTCTCCCCATGTGCACAGCAATCTGATGTACCATAATTTTGGGTTGATAAGCCATGGCTTATACATGTTTAAAAGTTGAAAATTTATGTCTGCCGCATATGTGCCAGAGCGGCGTATCTGAGGGAGTTTTATTTTTCCTATGCCCTTAAAACTTTGCTCATTCAGATCGTAAGTTATGCACAAGCGAAACGGTTAAGTTAGAATTTGCTGTACTATTTTAACCTCAGTTTGCGCTAAGGCAGTGCATTAAGTGCAAATTCGCCTAATTAAGGTAGGTAGTGCTCATGTAAAAACACCATAATGAATGTACTTTCTGCTGAACTCCATGGTTTTTCCTCTGTTTTCCTACGACTCTTTTTTTTTTAATGGGAACAGCTATGTTTACTTGCCAAGTGCTGTGTTTATTCTTACACGTTTTTACTCCTTTGTAGCTTGCTTTTTGTTATGCTATTTGATACCGTATCATTCGCACTTTAAAAATATTATTATTATTATTATGGCTCCTAAAAAAGAAAAAGTTATACAGCTGCTTTTAAGCTTTCCACTGTGAAGAAAGCGATCGAAATTGGAAATCGCGCTGCAGCTAAAGGGTTTCAAGTTGACACGCGATGTATTTGGCGATGTAAGTCTGAACAAGAAAAATTAGAGAAAATGCCTAAGAATGAAAGTTCTCATTGAACTGGCATCATAGCTTGGCCTGTTTTGGAAGACAATTTAGAAAAATGGCAATAAAGCAGAGAGAAAGTAAATTATCAGTATCAACAGTTAGAATTCGCTTTCAAGCAAAAGTAATTGCCCGACAAATAGGCATTAAAAATTTTGTTGCAGGACTTAATTGGTGTTTTAGTTTCATGAAGTGAAAGAAATTATCTATCAAAACGAAAACAACAATTGGACAAAAACTTCGCGTGGACTGGCTTGAAAAAAAGATAGCCATGTTGGAGTACACATCTAAGAAAATTAAAGAGGACAAATAACTGATATGGATGAAGTGCTTATTACCTTTGACTGTCCTCTGAGCAGAACTGTTCATTCAATAGGTGAAAAAGCTATTTCAGTGTTAACAACTGGGAATGAAAAGACTTCTTTTACTTGTGTTTTGGGTTGTACCACCATTGGAGAGAAATTAACCCCTTTGATAACTTTCAAAATAAAAAAATTCTGAAAGGAAACTTCCCAAAAGGAGTTTAGTATTTGCGCCAATGAAAAAGGATGGCTGTGCGAAGAAATGATGTAGAATTTTATTGAAAAAGGGAAAGTGCTTTTTTCCAATCCAGAGGACTCATCGTTCTGGATTCAATGCGATCTAATTTAGTGGTTACGGGAAGATCCAAAGCAAAAAAACTTAGCACTGAGGTCTCAGTGATACCAGGTGGGCTTACAAAAATTTCACAGCCTCTGGATCTCTCTATCAGTAGAATTTTCAAGCATGAACTATGAAAGCAGTGGAAGGAATGGATATAAAGCGAGCTCCTTTCCTTCACAAATTTCGGACAAATGAGAAAAGCTTCATATGAGGCTGCGTTATGGGTCGATAAAGCATGGCAATCAGCCCGAGCTGATATGATATTATCAGCTTTCATTAAATCGGAAATCACCGAAGAAAAAAATGAAAGTGAAGATAGTGACCTTGAAAGAACTGATTTAGAACAACAGTATGATGAAATTGACCTTGATAGTCATTTGTTACATTTATTTAATTCTGGCATTGATGAGTCAGATTTTGAAGGTTTTGTGTAAATAAATGTAGTTTAATTTAATTAAAAAATTCTGTTTGTATTCTTTTTCATAATATGGTAATTTATGGTGATAAACAAAGTTTACCGAACCCTTAAAAATAATGTCTATTAGAAATCATCAGAGTTCATTTTCGGAAAGTTCATGGTAAGATGTTTCTTCCTTATTTATTTATATATTACCGATTGTATTTATGTTGTAAAAGTTATAAAATGTTATCAACAATGATTGCATCAGTATGGCATGGAATTACTGAATGAATGAATATTAAGTTCCATGTTTTGGAATACTTTGCTGCAGCATATACAGCGGTGTAATTTATCAGATGAACTTTTATTTTTTTTGGTCAAGTATCATGTGTACAGCTTATATGCCAGGATGGCTTATCTACTCAAAGTTATGGTAGCTTCAAAAAACATAAGAGAAGTGCAGAAAATTGGCATCAGCACAACTTAGCATTGCACACACTGTTGTTTCTGCCCATATACACAACAACCTGTTTTCACTTAAAAAATCAGAGAATTACTGAAATTGCAGTATCAGAACACAAATTCAGTATCATAAAAAGTAAACTTCATGAAATGTGAATTTTTGCGTTCTCTTCTTGAAATGCCGTATTTCTTAAAAAAAAGTGCAGTGCTCTCTTTTTCATCAACTAGCAAACTCCACAGTCCCATTATGATTGCTTTCAAGGAAAAAAATGCACAAACTTAAACTCTGATTGGAACAAGCACTAGCCCCAAAAATAGACTGTCAAGTCTGAATTGTCGAAATCTGCACTTATGTGCTACTCATGCACTCATGCCTGGGTTTCCATATAAATGCATTTTCATGACATTATGGATTACCAGCATAACTTGGTGAATTCTTTTCAGAATTAGGCAACTAGATGTACAAAAAAATTGCATAAATTATATTTCAAACAATAAAATATTGCTAAATGTTTATGTACTTTTGTATTTGAAATTTGTCTTATATTCTTTTAAATTTTGTTTCTTGTATTTTAATTTTCTTGCATTAATTTTTTTTTTAAATTTTAATGCTTTAGGTGTTAGGAGACATTAAACGCTTAGCCATTGCTGTGCATGAATTACAAGCGTTAAATCCTGTTCTACTGCCTCAGTGTAGGGCATCAGGAGATGATTCTGCTTCTTATCGAATTAGTAATAATGGAGCAAAATTACGTCGACGCAGACATCGAAGAGAAGCTAGTGATTCTTCAGATTTAAATACATTTGGTAGTGAATTTAGTGAAGATGAAGGTGATCATTCTGAAAATTCTCATAAACAGGTATTTATTGTTTTTGAATTTTTCTGCATTAGTAAATTGTGTGTCGTATGTTTTATGCATTTGTAGATGGACTAAGTATTTCAGAGGTCCGTGGTTCGATTCCCGGCGAAGGCCTTGCATATTTTTCATGTCTCCTGCTATTAAATAACCTAATGTCTCTACAGTGGCGCCCGAACTAAAAGGGTTGTGGATGATGACTCTCCACACCCAGGATTTGGCGACTAGGTCCCCTAAAACCCTAGTCGCCCTTTAAAAAGGGGAGTATATAAGGTATATCTCCCACATTCTTAGCGTGCCTTCGTGGTGTAATGGTCAGCACACTGAGCTGGTATTTCAGAGGTCCGTGGTTCGATTCCCGGCGAAGGCCTTGCATATTTTTCATGTCTCCTGCTATTAAATAACCTAATGTCTCTACAGTACTCTAAGTACCAATAAATCGTAATGTTGAAAATGATATATCTTAAGAATATTTGTAGAAAAATATTTATTTTTAATGTGCTACAAAATATGTAAAACTTATGTATATTTCAAACTCAATGGTAAATAATATGCTAATAAAAACTGGATACATTTATCCTTTGCAGAAATGCACAGAGGGTTTAATTGTACCTCTGGATAAGTTTAATTGATATGATTATAGTACAGATTGATATATATGTAACTTTGTTGGTCAAAAGCAGAATTTAATGGAAAGGAATCATTTGACGAACTTGCAATTTTCATTATTCTTCTCAACATCACTCAGATTATTTTACATGTGGCTGTATTATTAGCAAGATTAAAGAAGGGCAAAAAATAACAGATGTTGCTAGGAGGTTTGATGTTAGCCACAGTGTTATTTCAAGGCTTTGGAAATCATTTCAAGCAAATGAAATGTGCAGTAAATGTCACGGGTGAGGTAATGTTCATTATACAGTGCCTGCAGGAGATAGGTACATAGAGCTATCAACAAAAATAACTGGCACAGCACAGCTGTTGAGGTATAAGATCAGTTACTTGCTGCTACTGGCAAGCGAATCTCCTGAAAAACTGTAACCAAACATTTGCATCAAAGAGGATTGTATACCCACTGTTCTGTTATGTACATTCCATTGTCCAGACAGCAACATACCGCCCATTTGCAATGGTGTCATGAATATTGTAATTGGACTCGATAGAATGGGGCTTGTGTACTATTCTTAGATGAGAATGGGTTCAGTTTGCTACCAGATTATAGACACCAACTGATCTGGCATGAGAGCGGCGTTGCTTATCCTCCAGAAAATGACCGATATCCGAGATGCAGTATCGCGATATGGGCCTGCATTATAATCAATGGCCACACACTCCTACCTATGGTTGCAACTGGAACTGGGACTGACCAAAGATACATTAATGATGTTCTGCTGCCTCATGTTCACATGTTCCGTGGTGTTGACGGTGATAAATTTTTTTTCATGGACAACAAAACAACATATCTTCAAACATTCACTGTCCGGGAGTGTCTAGACAGTGAGGTTATTAAATGGCCCATATGGCCAACATGTTCTCTAGAACTGAACATGTTTGAGAAGGAGTCTTGCTGGTTGACAGTGCTCTCCAATAAACAAGGACATCCTCATCTGTGCACTGAAAGACGAATGGGGTAAATTACCCCAACAGCTGTTGGATAATGTTGTGCAAAGTGTCACATGACATGTGAAATCTTAATCACCCTTCATGGTGACCATAACCTGAATTGATAGCTTATGTCAGAATGCCTGCGGATAGTAATTGCATTTTTTCACTTTAACCTGTTCAGAACAATATGACCATTTTGTCCCTTGAAGAACACTTTTCAAAGCACAGTAAATTGTTTTTGTTGTTATGTCCTAGTATTCTGGCGTTATTTTTTTTCACTTGGCATCCAAACACACTTACTTTTTAATGCGCTAAATAGCCATTTTTGATCTGGCCTTAGTAATTGTCCATCAGTATATATAGATATATATATATATATATATCGGTTCTCAAATGTGTTAGTACACTTACGGTTTCAGTGAAATATTGTTTTATTCATTAATAAAAATTAATATTTGAGAATGAGAATTTTGTAATAATATCTATAAATTTCTTTTAGCAAAAATACATTAGTTATTTTATGAACATTGTAAAACTTTTTTTTTAGAAAAATCAATAATCAATAAGCAGCAGAAAAGTTGCCCTACAAAAGTCTTCCTACATTTTAAAGAAACCTGCACATATTATTAAATATTGTAGTATTTCTGTTAGTATATTGTAGGATATTCTTTAGCACTTATGAAGCTTTAAAACGTTTGGGCCTAGAGTTCATTTTTTTTTTTTAATATTTGCATCAGTATTCCCAATCATTTCTGTTTTTGTTTCAGTTTATGTTTTTATGTTGTGTCTTCATATTCTAACCTGTAATTCTTTCCAGATGGGTTCTATTGGGTTTTAATCTGGTGATTAAGGTGGTGTTTTTAAAACTTCCGGCTAATTATAGACACACCAAAGGTAAATGCTGAGCACCATGTGCTTAGGATCATTATTATGATTAAAAAAAAGTTGCATTCAGTACCCAAATTTTGGGAAGATAATTTTCAATTATCTTTTAAATTATTTAAATTAAGATCATTTTGCCATCAATAAATACTAAATTACCTAATTGAGATATCTGAGATACCTCCACCGCCATGCTATACTGTACCAACTAAGGTCTTGGGATTAAGTTCCTCATTTTTTCTTCACCATAAAATTATATGCTCGTCAGAATCAAAAATGTTAAGTTTACCTTCATCTGCAAATTAGGCATGGTTCCAGTACATTTCAAGCTTATTTACCATTGATTTTGTGAAGGAAAGAGTAAACTTTCTATTTTTTGCACTTACAAAAAATTTTCTTCGAGCAGAATGCCCATGAAATCCAGCCGATCTGAGTCTTCGTCGAACAATTTCAGGTGAAATTCAAGTAGAAAATTTTTCACTAAATTCTGTAGGAATCTTTACAGCACTCAAACATGGATTTTTCACAAATTTTCTAACTATAAATCTTTGATCACTTTGAATTAACTTTGCCAGATGACATCTTCTTACTTCATTTTCGATCCGATTTCTTCTTTAAAGCATTTTGTCACATAGTGCACTGTAGAATGGGATAAATTTACTAATTTAACAATATCCAAGATTGATTTTTTCACCCTTCTGATGAAAAATTATCAATTTTCAAGTGATATTTGTTGTGTCCGTACAACTACAATAAATTTTTAAGTATTAATTAAAATGTAACGAAGTAAGCAAGCAAAGAATAAAGCCAAATGAATTTTTAAATGTCATCAAAATGCCAAAAAAAATGTCAGACTGTAATTTTATTTATGAAATTTTACAAAAATTTTTCGGTGTACTATCACTTTTGTGGCATGTTTTATCTATGACTCCTTACATTTTCAATTTTAGAGAAAGAAAATAGGTTAGTACTAAAAAAAGAAAAGTTTGGTTGTTAAAAATTGCATGGAGATGATATGAAAAAATATTGGGCTTTAAATTCAAATTGAATTCCTGGCTGCACTGCTTTTTCTACAAATTCTTAAAGTGTCTGAAGATTTTTGGAAGCTACTGTATATATAAAGAGAGAGAGACAAAACAGTAAGAAATTTTGAATCAAAACCATAAATTAAGTTTACAGGAAATAACATACTAAAAGATTTAGTACTTTATCAAATTTGAATTTAACTAATTCATCTAAGTATAAAAGAATTTTCTGTACTATTAACTTTCTTCATAAAAGTTTTGATGATCTCAATCTGCATAAGATCTTTAAACAAGCTAAAAATTTCTAGCAATAGAATCTAAAATAACTGAATACACAGAGTGCTGCTTTAAGTAGGACAAAAAACTTAGTAGTTAACATTATCAACTATCATGAAGAAGATTTTTCTGCAACTTGATATTGTAATAAAGAGAAATTTCTACCATATGTGGATGAGCAATATAAACATATAATTACAGGAAATCTAGACATTGTACAAGATCAAAAATTAAAGCCTAGTGAAATACATTTCTAAATTCAATTGTGTCAGGACTGAGTGTTCTGTGCATGTTCTTTGCAAACATCTTGAAGTAACTCCTTAAAGTCCTAAAGTCCTGATCTGGAACAGGGAGCTGAAATCAGCTATGTTCTGGTGTAGATACTATGATATACGTGGTATAATAACTGCACTTGAAAGGGATTTAAAATCCTCTTTTATTAAATCAATACTATTTACAATTCACTTCCCAGCTCGGGAGGGATACAGAAAGTAAAAGACCACACTTGGGCCTAAATGAACAATCAGATAAATTTAACTAAAGCTAAATAGAAATTTAATTGATATTTGCTCACAGAGCTCTTCGCGGAGTTGGCCTCTAACTAAATGGTGCATAGCAAGAATTGCTAATACTAGCGCACTTGGATTTATTTCAATAAGCAATCACGTAGTAAGCACTATGGCTTATAATTATCTGCTAGCTGGTCAGGCGAACGTCGAACAGAATGACCGTGATCTGAGACTAAAAGCTGTCTCACACTGAGAGGTTTCTACCTCTGGTTTAAATAGTACTTGGCTCTACTTCAAATTAGCATACGCTGAAAACGTGCGCTTCTGACGGGAAGTTGAAACTGAGAAGAGATAGAAAGATTTTAATTAAAATAAAACTTTGTTAGTTTAACTAAAACCTTACAATTGTTTCAAAAGTATTTCATTAGATATTAGTAATTTCATATTGAAAGTAATTCTCTTCCAAGTTTACCATCTCCTCATCTTTTTAAGGAATGGAAAAAGGAAGTATTACGGATTTAAAGTCATTAAAAATTGGAACAATTTAATTCAAAAGTTTTTGCAATTGAAAAAACAGTTAATATTACCAAAACTGATAAAGCAAGCAGCAATTTTAGTGTTTTATGAAAAAAAGTTCTATAATTCTTTTCTAAATCTAAAATTCTATAAAATCTAAAGTTCACTATATCAACTGCTATGACTTTAAAAATCTCTAAACATCTCTTCCACTTAAAAGAAATCTATGAAAGTCTTCTTTAACTTCCAAATTTTTTTCCTAAAATGTATGCAATACTAGATTTACAGAAATGGAAAGATTATTTCTATTTGTCACCTTTTAATAACTTTATCAAGCATGCAAACAAATGGTATTCTAATGGGAAGTTCTTATTCAACTCACTTATGTAACCTGCATTTATTTTCTAAAGAGTGCACATGAATTAAAAATCTTTCAGAAGATGATTTCAATAAATTTGCACAGACATTCAGATATATTGATGATATTATTACATTCAGCAATACAATCTTATTGAAATAAGCAATAGCTATCCAAATTGTTCAAAACTTAACAACGCAAATAGAATCAGTTAATTGTAGATTATCTGGATCTTAGCACTTATAATCTTAAAGGAGTAAGACTTTTTGATAAAAAAAAAGAGAGAGAATTCAATTTTTCAACAATTAAAGTTATAAATTGTAATACCAGTATCTCTAAAAAAGTTATTGCAAATACAGTTATGATTTAAATTTCCAGAATTAAAAAAGTATGCACCAAAATCGAACAACAGCAGCAAGAGATTCTTCTTCTTACTAAAATTTTACAAGAAAATGAAATTCTAAATAACTTCATGAACGATCTACTAAAAAAGCTGAAATGGTAACCCTATAAATTTTTTTAAAGTAATGATTTTTTTTAACGGAAAGCCCAAATAACAGAAGTATAAAGAAGGATGTTTTAGAAAGATTTAGTCTGTAATTTGTAAATATGTAATTTTTCCTGACTATGCTTTTATTAACAGGGAGCCTACTGTATTCTAAATCATCATGATAAGCTCACAGTGAAATAAAAAAAGAAAAGTTTATTCGTTTCTGACATTTGTTTCTTTTTTTTCCATTTCTAACTTCCATTACATTAATGTTTCCAGATTTAAAAGTAAAAATATCTTACAATAAATTCACCTTTTGGGAGATTTTAAACTTTCTATCACAAATATGTATCACTAGTAGCGCCAAACAGGTAATCATTAGTGTCACTTTTTCATTCTGAATTACTGTCCTTTGTTCTTTTGTTCTACTAGTAAGTTAAAAATTTTTGTTCTCTCTTCATTATTAATATATTTTATAAATTATTATGTTTAGTTTGAATTTCAATATTAGTAAATAGTATAATATATACTGACGAAAAAAATCCCAACACTAAGAAGGAGTTATGCTAGATAAACAAAATTTGACAGGTCTGTTTATACAACTTAAAGATGACATCTATTCAAATTTCATGCTAGGAGCATGAGTGTGATGCTAGTATCGCCGCTGGGAACATGTATATTACTTTTTTTTTAAATACAAGCTGTAAAATTCATGAGCATTTATCATTGAGGTTTGATTTAGTGAGGCAATGTTAATCAAAAATACTGTTAAGAAGATGAAGAAACCATTATCAATGGGTCTATGAGTTTTAACCAGTTCATCTAATGGGACTATGAGAAGGTGGATTTTTTCCCCGCAGTATTGCAGAAAGACTTGGTAGGAATGTATCCATTGTGCATGATTGTTGGCAGCAGTTGTCAAGGAAAGGTACTGGCCCTTGACCTAGTTTCAGGTGGTCACATGGCACTACTGAGAGGGAAAACATCCCATGTTTGGCATATGGCTGTGACACATTATACTGCATCTGCAGCAGAAATTCAAGCTGTGGTTGGCATCACAGTGACACAATAAACTGATACAAATTGGTTACTTGAAGGACAGCTCTGAGCCAAATGCCCTGTAGTGTGCATTCCGCTGACTCCAAATCACTGCCATTCACGACGTCAGTGGTATCAAGCTAGAGCTCATTGAAAGGCGGTATGAAGATATATTGTGTTTTCTGATGAAAGCCAGTTCTGCCTTGGTTCCAATGATAGCTGCATATTGGTTAAAAGGAGGCCAGGTGAGTGACTGCAACCAACCTGTCTGTGGCCTAGATACACTGGACCTACACCTGGAGCTAAGGTCTGGGGAGCAATTTTGCATGACAGCAGGTACACTTTTGTGGTTATCCCATGCACTCTGACTGCAAATTTGTACTGGTAATTCAACCTGTTCTGCTGTCATTCATTAACAGCATTCAAGGGGTGTTTTCCAACAGGGTAATGCTTTCCCTCATACTGCTATTGTAATCGAACATTTTCTACAGAATGTCTACATGTTACCTTGGCCTGCTAGATCACCAGATCTTTCTCCAGTCAAGCTGTATTGGACGTCATTGGATGACAACTCCAGCATCATCCACAGCCAGCCTTAACCATCTCTGTATTGACCGACCAAGTGCAACAGGCGTGGATCTCCATCCCACAAACTGACATCCAGCATCTCTAAGACACATGCATGTGCATTTGCATTTACATGCTTGCATTCAAAATTGTTTCAGTTACACTGGTTATTAATGTACCAGCATTTCACATTTGAAATAACTCATCTTGAAATAACTCTTCTCTAACTCATTAACCTGTGATCTTGGGAGTTTAATCAATTAAATATGTTACCTTGATAAATGTGTTATAAAAATTTCATTACTGTACTAGAAATTTTTCTTGGTCTTGGGATCCTCCCCATCACTGTACTTTTCTTAGGCATTGGGTTATTTCATTTAAATTTGTTTTTATGTATTTTTATTTCATATGAAAGGAGGGCAGCTGTGTAGAGGGAGCATTCAAAATTTTTGGATGAACTGTTATAATTAAATAATTTAAAATTATTCATGAGCTAATTTTAGATGAACAAAAACATAGTGGTTTTCCTAGAGGGGTTCTTTTGAATCTGATCTACCTTGTCTTGATAATGTTGAATCAGATTTTAATTGTATTCCTTTTCCTGTTATATGTATTGTCTTTGTGGTTTTGGTCCTAAATTTCTTACTGTTTTGTCTATAACTGATTAATTTTCTAGCAGCGTCTTGCACAGAAATAATATTGAGATATCTTTGTTTTAAAAAAAAATTTTATGGTGCATTATATATATATATAATATTTAAATTTACCATAAAAAAGTTGGGTGAGAGTTAAAACTATATATACATATATAAATCATGATTTATAGATAAAAACAGTTGGATTTTTTAACACAACAAAAGAATGCATGCAAAAATGGCAGCATTACGTGTTAAAATGGAAGAATTATACACATGGTTGCCAGAGTTTGTTGTATTCAGAAAATTCGGCATTTCTTCTAGGATGGTTGTGCTAATATATAAATATTCAGAGACTATATGTTTTTATTCATATAATGTAGAGGAAGTTAAACTTAATGAGGATAAAGCCATGAATTACTATAAACTATTAACTGTGCTATTAAACTGTTTAAAAAGAATGGCATGAAAAATTGGTGTAAAACATAAGTGTGCTTTTGAAATATTCCTGAAAACTGTTCTATTGAGACACCCATGGGCTACTTCACTGCATTTTCTACACATCGGCCAAACGTAATTTTCAAACTGTGAAAGGCAAGACAGTACAAATAGGGAAATACTCCTCTTAGTAAAATTACAAAATGCTCTTTTGTCATGAAAATCAAATGCAGATTGGTGTTTGATGTTTATCAGACTAAGTATTTAAACAGTAATATGCATGGTAATTAGCTGTTTTGCTATGTCAAAATCATTCAGAAAACCTGCAAATATACTTACTTTTCGTTAGATAGCAGTCAGGTATGTTCATTCTGATAAGCATTTTAGAACTGTAATATTAATACCTGGGTTAATGCATAGAAGGAAGAACTGTAGTATAGTGATAATTTGTTTTAATAGTAAAAGTAAGTAAATAAAATAAGTAAAATTTTTAGGTATTATTACTAGGATTCTTTAATCATTTGTGTATCTGTGCACAAGTTTATCTGATTTAGATTTCATCAAAATGTCTAAGCATTCGACATTTGCATTTTTTCTTCAGTAGAATAAACAAGAATAATTCCTTTTTTTTTTTTTTTTTAAAAAAATTTTTTTTTTTTTTTTAATGTTTGTTTTATATTGATCAACATATAACTCTGAAATGCAAAATATCCATATAATATTGGAAAGTTGATAGGAAAAATCTTTGTTGAATCAAAGTAACTAAATTGACTGTGAAATAAAGTCACATAGTTGTAAAAGGTAAAAGAAAGGGGGTAATTGTTTAGTCTTCATATTGAATCATTGTATTAGAATATTAAAAATGTTATTATTTGCCATCTTACTATGATAAAAGTAAAATATAGATTTTAAAGTAAAATTGCCATTAAAATAGGATTTAATTGTAAATGAAAAAAAAAGGATAATAGCAGTCTACATCAACATAATAACAGTCCAAATCCTCTTTTTGCCACTTATTACTTGCATTTTAGATTTACATTTATTGAATTGTTAAAATCTTGTTGGAAGAATATATGATATGGCCACATTATTTTAAAATATTTTTTCCTTAAATTGTTAACAAAATACAATCTTTTTCTGTTGAATTCAATAAAAAGCAAATAAAATTTGTATCTAAGGATCATATAGTCCTCTTTTTTTTTTTTTTATTTATTTCAAGAGAAATAATTTAGTTTATCCTTTTCTTGAAATTGTTTTTTATATTAAAGTCTGTGTTTTGTAACTATGATCTGATGAATATTTTATTTTTATCTTTGGAACACTGTTAATAACTAAAAAGAAAGTTTGTCTGAAAATTGCTGTAAACCATAAGAAATTTCAATATCCAGTAGTATGTATATTTTAAATTAGAATTAAAATCGTAATATATGTTTGTTGCATGAAGTTTATAATTTTAATGATTAATGTTTATTTATGAAATATTGTAGAACAACAAATATGCATTGTTTTTAATATTTATAAAGTCTATGAATTTCTGTCACATACATGCTTTATTTGATCTTTTTTTAAATTTATGTACATTTTGCTGATTTTAGACCTTTGACATGCTAATCTTTGCCTTGATGACACCTAATGCCATCAAATGTATTTTAAATAACTCTTGTAGAGAAATTTATAAATTAAATTTTTTTCATAGCAGCCAACATTGATGATATCTGTGGAGGTAGGATATATTTTGTTGAATATGTACACTGTGAACATATTTAAAGATTCCATATATGTGAATTGTTTTATTTATTCTTTAAATATTTGGGTTAACTATACTAACATTTTTATTTTATAAATTTTATAAATTAAAAAAATGTTTTTAAGACTGTTTAAACATATCTAGAAAATCAAATGCATTTCCTTGAGATTAAACCATTAATGCATTACATTGTTGAAATGAGCAGTAAATTTAATTATTTAAAGTTGATTGTTTGTTTTGTCATTTAGTAATTATATGGTAATTATGAGGTAGTTATAATCTTTTAATTTTAGTTAATTAACTTGAGTAGCTAAACCAGCTGACAATGGCAAATGTGATATGCTAATTGCACTGATATAGTATCATTTATTATACTTGGGTACAAAAAAATACTGTTTGATTATATGTAAAAAGAAAAAGTATGTTACTTAAGAGTAATCATTATACCATCAAATGCATATTAATAGTTACTTCTGAATTAAAAAAATGAAGAAAAAAGGGAAAAAAGTTTCATAAATTCAATTGATTTTATAAGAAATGCAACATGCATGTTGCAAATCCTTTTTTTTTTCCCTCCTTAAAGTAGATTTATCTACAGTTACATGCAATAAATAAATATCTAAGCTAAAATTAAATTATATAAGTTATTTTTTTTTATTTAGGTGAAAATAAACATTTCTTCCTTTGATAAATGTTCAATTATGAAATATTCTGTCCTGAATCTCCAGAACTACATTTGGCATTTCTTGACATGAAGCTTTTTCTTATTATTAATTAAGTGGGCACCACATTATTTTTTCTTTAACATTCTTTATTGTTAAAAGTGTAATATTGTGAGTAGCAAGGATAATTTTAATTTGTCGTCATCAATAAGCATGATATAAAATTAGAAAATATTACTAAAAATTACAGAAATTTTATTAATTATATTTTATGATGTATACAGTTTTATTTTATATGGGAAAGGCTCTAAAATATATGCAGAAATTCGATATGATAATCAATATACTGTTTTAATATCTAGTCATAATGTGCATAACCCCCTGCAAAAAAGAAGTTAAAACAAATATAGAATTTTCAACTTTATGTTAAAATTTTGCTAAATAAAAATTTGCAATTTATAACAAAATTTTTATGAATTGTTTCGCATGTTGTATTTAATCAATTAAAAAGTTTTGATTTTACGTGCATTTTCTTATGTGTCATATTATCTGTATCAAGTATATTAATTATAAAATCATATTTAAACTTATTTTTAGTTGCTTACATTTTACTGTCAAATGAAGTTAGAAGAATAATAAAATGCATTCAAAAGGAATGTTTAATCACTGTCCATATATTAGTTAAAAGTTTAATACTTACCTTTATTTGTTTTATATGTCATTTTTTTATCTCACTGAAATTGAGAAAAGCAGTTGTTGATTGTTGGAGCCACCAGCATCTGAGCAGTAAAATTGCTGAATACTGGTGGTTCTGACCTGGGTTTGAATCTAGGCAAACTGGCTGCATGGGCCTTTTTGGGGTTTTCCCCATGTGCAGCATGTATCGAGCTAGTAAGGGGTTGGATTATATAGGTTTGGAGAAGTTTCAGTTATCCCTAATATTCTATACATCTTGCACTTTTTATAGTGATGTAACAATTCTTTTTGTTTCAGTTGCTAAGAATTTTATTTTACTATGTGGAACTTTTAAATATGCATTGTAATACTTGTATTAAAAGCTGAACAAGCTTTTAATTAATAGAATAAAAATGCCTTTTTTTCATGATTGCTATGGATTTTGTATGCATATGTAAAATGGTCAGTCATAAGTCTGAATTTTAATCATGAAATTTTAATTGAAATACTAAACCTTATATAAAATGTTTGGTATTTGTCTTCTGTAGTCATAATGTGGGCTTTAAAAGTGCAATTTGTAGGTTGTTTTTATAAACATGTTTTAAAAAGAAATTGACTATGGTAAACAATAATTTCTTCCTACACAACATAAATTATTTAATATATACTGATGGAAGGGATTTAATATAAATTTGTTTTTATTTCAGCAGTTAACAATTTTGTAATTTATATAGTATTTAATTAAATAAATTGGAAAATTCTATTATTTTATTTCTTACAATTTTGTGAGCAAGTTACTGTAAAAAGTAACATACATAAACATAACAGAAAATCATTTTTTAAAAACTCTTTCTGGTGGCCACAGTTCAGTTTCTGTTAACGATGCCTGAAACAACATTATCACAACTAACTTGATGCCTGAACGTTGCATCATCAAATGGTTTCTTTTCCAACATATGATTGCATATTATGCTTATTTTCATGAATTCTTTGGCTTGCTGAACTAATTTTTCTTGGGGGGGGAGGAACTATAGCATATATTTCAGCTGATGGTAGATTAAAAATAGTGAGTGTAGTGAAATATTTGCAATGAAAAACCACTTATTTTTAAAGGAAACATTTTCACTAGCCAAAGAAACATGAACTATGAAGACACGAGAAAGTTCCTTGTATTTTAAGAGTGACAGTAGAAGAAACACACCTACACAGGTCTTTAACAGTAAACGTTTGTTTCTCTTATATGACCAAATTGGTAACCATTTTTTTCTCACCAGTGCTAAAGAATGCCAAATCATCATTCTCACTCAGTCTGCTATTGAAGACAAGTACCAGATTATTAGCTATGTAGTTTGATTTTTAACAAAAATTCCTGTTGACTTTGCTTTAAAAAGATTTTGGACTTAGCTCTATGAAAATGCCACGAACGTGCCTAAAAATCTCTTCAGCAAAATACAAAAAGAATTTAACTCTATTGGAGATGTTAATTTTTTGCTAATGGTTATAAAATTTTAGTATTTGCAGCCTGGTATATGCATATGATTCTTCTGAAGTTGATCACTCATTTTGTATGAACAGTGTTCCTTTTTATGAATATGTCTGTATATAGCAAACATGCAGTTCTGTAAATTGAACTTTTTGTAATAATAAATAATTAATATTGCATATGCACTTGTCAGCTAAGTACCTCACCCTTTCCCTCCCTAAAAAGTAAAAGTAATGAAAAAGAGAATATATTTGATCATTATCTTTTAATACTTGCATAATTACATATTGATATCTTATTCCAAAATTTCTTTGCTATTGTGAATGACTATGTATAATTTCTTTTACATAACATATTTAAATTATATTTCAGCTTAAACCTGAAGTTTGGAAAACAGCTGTTGGCATGATATATTTTTTCACCGTAACTTGGATCACTGCTATTGTGATGGTCATTGTACATGATCGGGTGCCTGATATGCAAACTTACCCTCCTCTCCCAGATATATTCTTAGACAACATTCCATATATGCCTTGGGCTTTTAGCATGTGTGAGCTTACGGGAATTATTCTTTTCCTAATATGGATGGCTATTTTATTTTTTCATAAGCACAGGTATAATAAATTATTCCTAATTTAATTTGATATAATTTGTTTAAAACTGAATACTATACTAATTTAAGTAAAAATATTATTTATTTTTGAATTTATTAGTCTGTGTGTATAGCTATTGTACCATATAGAAACCATAGATTTTAATGTAATGTAATGTAATGCTTCAAGTACATCCTTGACAATTTTATAAATGTATTAATTTTTTTTTCTGTAAGTACTCGAAATGTGCCTTAATTAAACTCCTTCTGTGCCGTATTGGCAACTGTATATATAATTTTTTGCTGATTTACTCTAAAATTTTATCAAATTAAAATGCAGAAATTGTATATAAAAATACAATGCATGCTGTTAGTTTAGTTAATTGCATTTTATTACTCACTTAACTATGCATTCTAACCATTAAAATGTAAAGACTTTCATGTACAAAAAAATTATTTAAAAATAACTGTTAATTGCCATTTGCATGTATTTTGTGATTTTCTTTATTTTGTTGTAGAAAATAGGTTTTGCAATTTTTCCTTGTTCTTTAAGAAAACATGTTAAGCTAGGTAAAATATTTTACTTTTTATATCCATGCTAAACACTTTGCTAGACAAAAATAAGTCAAATTTTATGCATATTGTTTCTATGTAATTTTAAAATGTACATGTAATTTAATATATGTATATATTTCCCTTATGCATATAAGGCTACAAAATTTTTAAACCAATCCCATCAAAGGTGCCAGAGAGAAATAATGATCAGATATAATTAAATTATCATTACTAGATTAAATATTTTTATGAATTTTGTATATAGATGATTTTAGTGTAATTATATGTGTGAAATTGTTGTAAATTGTCTGAGTAATGTGACATGAAAATCGAGATAGACGAGCTATGCTGAAAAAGTACGAATACAGGAGCAAGTCTATTTAACATTGAGTAAAGGCGTATCTCGGTAATTTAAACTTATTGACCATTTGGTACCATTTTGGTCCAAAGTGACCTTTATCACCGTGATAGGTATTGTAATTGAACAAATGTGAATTGATCACTATATTAGCTATAACCATAATTTAACTGTCATATTGCCTTCCAGTAATTTTGAGAAGCAGAAAGTACTAGAAATAACTTTGTGGCAGGGTGAAAACTATATCAGGCTGGAGAGAAGATCTGCTCACAGTTGTTAACTGTTAGCTCAGCGTGAGTTCGAAGAATTATCTTCAGTTTAGCTTCACTCTTAAGCTGTGGTTTTCATTGCATTGTGTTTGATGTTCTTAGTAGTTTGGAGAATAACTACTGATTGTACTGTGTGTTACTGTGAACAAACACCTTTTCAAGTATTTCTGTGGAAAGCTCCAGAACTCTGATACCAAAAAGTTACAAGCTCGTTGACAAATTTGGGCACATTTTTGAACTTCTTGGTGACTTCAGAGAGAAATTATTATTTGTGGTATAAAACTGTAGATGAATTTTGTAAAGTGAATTGTTTAATATTTTGTTCCCATTAAACTATATGATAAATTATTTTTTCTTTTAGTTCATTCTTTATGAGTTTTAAATAAAAGCTTATTTTATAAAAACTTTTTTTAATTTTCATCTTTTTAGTCTCAACACTTTATCAATGAAATAAGTCAATTGAAAAGTAATTTTTCAACAATGAATAATCACTGTTTTATTTCCAATCATTCTGTGACATCAAATGATTAAAAAAATCCAGCAATTTTCCTAAAAAATCACAAATTATGCTAAAAATCTCACAGAGATTTTGCTTAAGGATTTTTTTTTTTCTTGCTGTATCCAGTGGTGCAAACAGTAAAATTGCGAGAGTCTTAGTTTATTCATTAAACTAAAATATGAACAAAAAATCATTTCAACATTAAAGTTTAAAAAATTCTGAATAAGATTTGGAAAAAAATAACTTTATTATTATGTATCATCATTAACAATCTGTGCAAAATTTAAACTCCACAGATTATTAGATAAAGGTTAAAAATCAGTGACAAACTTTTTACCATAGTGAAAAATACCACAAGCAAGTTTAAAAAAAGCTTATAAAAACATGGCTAGTTTTAAAATAAATTCTATAAAGTCGCTTAACTGTTACTTTTTTTAATCATTCTTCTTTTTAAAAGAAAGTGTGGGGTTTGTTTTATAACCTCTGAAAATTTCAAATCGTTGTAACAGATTCATTTTCGAATGTTAGAATTTAAAAGCCCGTAAATGAATTATTATTAATTGTATTACAGACCACAAAAATTAAGAAAGCATTTAAAATGAAACAAATGTATTTAAATTTTTCAAATAAAAGAAAAATGACACAGCAGACTTCATTGCCAAATATGTGAAGTGTTGATTTTGAACTTTATAAAATAAAATGAATTATAAAAGCAACTCTATCTATGAAAAGGTGGAGGGGAGAAGAGAGCTGTTGTAAAATGGCAGAAAACTTCCTAAAAAATTTAATTTCTTTGCAAGTAATTCTTTGCTGGAGAATGATAGTAATAAATAAGTAAATAAAATCAATTTAAGAGAAATCTATATAGAAGCAAGTAAAATAATGCGACATAATGGCATGATAATCTTGAAACTGTATTTCCAGTGATTCTAAGAAGAAACAATACTTCCTCTTCTGCTTCATAGCGTATATATTTTTTAAATGCTGAAAATTGCCTAAGGAATACTTTTGTACTATTCTTGTTTTAAAAAAAGAATGGAGAGTTTGTTTTATAATCTGTGAAAATTTCAAAACTTATGTGAAACTAGTACATTTTGAGATGTTGAAATTTTAAAATAATGGATGTCAAAAAGTTGAACAATTTTCATAAATTAAAATTGTTAAAAATTTCATATAGATTTTAAAAGATTTTGTTTCCACTCTATCTGATGGTGCAAACAATAAAACTCTGCAATTTTCTAAACTAAATTTTGAAAACAATAAAACTCTGCAATTTTCTAAACTAAATTTTGAAAAATTTGCTTCACCATACTATATTGTCATCCATAAACAGTGTGTATACAAAATTTGAACTCAGTTTATCAGCAAGTAGTTTAAAAATTGATGAAAAGCATTTGATCGTGGTGACAAACATCTTGAGTGAGCTAAATAAAAGCTTGCAAAAATGTGTTATTGTTATGAATTAGTCTTCTACTTTTCAGACTTAACACCTGTGTATTTCTTTATATTTCATGAAGGAAACTTCATCTTAAAGGCCATCAATTTAGAAGCATTTTCAGGAAGCTTTCTGTATGAGAGAATTAAAGAATATTGCAAACATAACTTTAGTAAGGGCCATCAGAAGCTGTGTGAATATACTATTAGATATATAGTAATAGAAGTAATATGTAGGATAAACAGTAATAATCAAATCTTGATTTTCTTAATGAACTCAGTTATAAAAATCTAAAGACTATGTATTAATGTGAATCATGTTTTCTTTCTTCTCCATTTTGTACATGACATGATGTATCGAATGCTGCTATGTTGTCTTTTTTAGACCAAAACATAATGCATTCATTCTTCAGATGTGTATATCCACACACAATGTTTTTTCTATGTGTATTTAGTTAAAACTTACAATGTTATATGTAAGATAATAATATTTGAACTAAATAGTTACATGCATGGCAAATGTGCCATGATTTGTCTTACATTACTTGCACTTAAAATATAACCTGAATTACATATCAAGCAACAGAAAGTGGCAGTTGTATGCATCATTAGCTAGACATTCTAGTGTTGATGTCATGAAAGTCCATAATCTTATTATACACAGTTCAGTCACATTAATGTGACCACCACCTACTTTCAACGTCAGCATGAAGTAACCAGTCTTAGAAGACAGGTGGCAGCACATTGCTGTGTATATAAAGGCTGTTTGAGAGAATCAGAAAACATTGTAATTGTTGCGTAATGCAGAAATGGAGCAATTTTTCTGACGTCCAAAAGGGCATGATTATTGGCTTTTGGGCCAAGGGTGGAAGTATTTCTGAAATGGCTAATTTTGTAAACTGCTCATGTGCTGCCATTGTAAGAGTATACCGTGCATGGCAAAATGGTACTATCCAAAATGAGCGATATGACAAATGTGGTGTACCACTGGTCAGAGATGACAGAGGTGAGCAGCAACTGTGGAGATGTGTTTGGGCGAATAGATGGGCAACTGTTGAGCAACAGCCCAGATGAACCAATGGACTACCAACAGTGTCTCCTCAACAACGGTTCAGTGAACGTTACTGCATATGGGCCCCTCAGCAGATACCTGGTTAAAGCACCTATGCTGACTGCAGTTCATCAACGACAAAGGCTGGAATTTGCATGCCAGTACCACAATTAAGCATCCACTGAGTGGCGACAGGTGACTTGTTCCAATGAATCACATTTTATGCTCCATTGGACTGATGGATGTTGCCGTATATGGCGTGAAACATTGGAAAGCAAACACCCTGCAACAATTGCTGGAAAGGTCCAAGATCGAGAGAGCATTATGGTCTGGAGAATGTTTCGTGGCTGCATTCATCATTGTGGGAAGCATGATAGATCAACAGAAATATGCATCTGTCCTTGCAAACCATGTCCACCCCTACATGTGAACTGTTTTTCTCAGAAGGATGGCATCTTTCAGCAG
>KK117010.1:377684-402280 GCA_000611955.2 Stegodyphus mimosarum
AAGGTAAAGTATACAGCTCGCAGTGTACGTGCGCTGTTCGAAGAGCACCGGGATGAGTTTACCATACTTCCCTGACCAGCAAACTCCCTGGATGTCGGACCATCTGGATTGGGTTGTTCATACCATGGATCCTTGTCCGCATAATCTAGCGCAGCTAGCTGACCACTGCACTGGAGTCAGCATGGCTCAACATCACAGTGAACACCTTCAAGAACCTAATTGACTCTCTTCCTGCACATCTCACAGTGGTCTGCTCTGTGAAGGGTGGCAATTCTGCCCTTTGACAGGTGGTCACATTAATGTGACTGTACTGTGGACATTTCAATTATAAAAAATTAATATTCTGAAACTAAGATTATCACTAATATTTTATGAAAAAAGTCTTGTGTTCCTTCCTGCGCATCTTAAAGTATCAAATATAATGAGCACCAGAATAATAACCTTTATCATACAGAACAACTGTAAGTGGACACTAACAAAGCACAGCAGAAATGTTATCCATCTTTTCTTTTCAGGTTCATTCTCCTTCGAAGGATGTTTTCACTTTTTGGATCGGTCTTCCTACTTCGTTGCATTACAATGATAATTACATCATTGTCTGTCCCTGGAAAGCATTTGGAATGTAAAGCTAGGGTAAGTAGATATATTTCAATGAATTTTATTGCTATATTTGTAATGTATAATAAAATGCATTTTCAGGCACATTAATTAACATTTCTGTACATTTGCAAGTGTAAATATTAGGGTAAATATTTACAAACATAAGCTGGTATTTGTGCTGAATATTATCAATAGAATAGTGAGATGACATTTCTTAAAGCTTGCAAAAATTATGTATTATATTTATAGTTTGTTCAATTTTTAAAAGAGTAAGCAGTCTTAGAACTGAAGAAAATAATTAAAGCTGATATAAAAAAAATTTCTTAGTTCCTGTGAATTTTGATCGTATAGGTATATGTTGTAGAATGAATTATATTGCAATGAATGAACATTGAATCATATACTGTAGATCATTCTGCAATGTTTTATCTTCATGATTAAACCTTTTTGAAAATTCTTATTGCATAATGAAATATGATTCATTTAATACCTGTCAGCAAATTACGTCAGCAAACAGCAGATGCTTTAAATTATTCAATAAAGTGAATGCTATCAAATACCAGTATAAAGAACCTAGGCTATAATGAACCCACATATATAAAAATGAATCTTTTGTTCCCATCCATTGGGCCTACCAAAAATTCTCTCTATTTGGGAAGTGAATGAAAATAGTACATTTTTCATACATTTAATATTATTTAATTACAATATAGTTTCTGTTGTTATTGATGATCTCTTGCCAGCATGATGAAAAGTTTTTGATACTGTCGCTGAAAATTATCTTGTCTTTTGAGGCGAAGGATTCGCTTAGTGCTTGGCTGACATCTGCTTCAGTTTTGAATTTTTCCCATTAAAAATTTTTGTAAGGAGAGAAACAAGAGATAATTAGAGGGTTCTGGGTGCGGGGAGTATGGTGAATGTAGCTTTGCGATTTTCTAATTAGTTACCAAGGCAGCATTGTGGTTTGACATTATCATGATGCAGTAAGATATGTCTCCTATTGAACATCGGCAGCCTTTTTTCTTTGTCAGCTTTGTTTCAGTGCTCCATTTGCTGACAGTGTCTCTACGAATCTAGCTTTTTTGTTTTGTTTTGTTTCAAAAGCTGATAATGTGTTGGTGCTTGGACATTCTACCATATACACAGCATTCTCTAATTCAGGTTCAAACTCAGTTTAGAAGTGGAGGGGGCAGGTTGTTTGGCTTGCAGCATACTCCTGTCCTAATGATGTTTTCATAGGCAATTCACTTTTCATCCTCAGTTAACATCTGATTCAAAAAGAGTTCATTTTTATTCCGTGTGAGAAATGTGCATATGGCAACTACATCATGTAAATATTTTTCTCACTTTACTCATGAAGCATCCATCTGGAATATTTTTAGATTAATCCTAGTTTCTGAATATGGTTTGAGATGGTTTGTTGAGGTGAATTAAGCTTTTCTGCAGCCTCTGATGCTGTCAAAAAAAGGATCTTATTCTATCATTGTTTTGACAATATCGTCATCAATCAAAGATGGCCACCAAGAGCATGACTTATCATCAAGGTCGAAATCACCTGCTTTAAATTTTTCGAGCCATCTCCTGTACGCAGTTTCTAAAACTGCATCTCCACTAAAAACTGTTAGTAAATTTTGGCATGCCTGTGTTTTTAGCATTTCTTCCACAATGGAAATTATATAAAATACAAATTTGTGAATTAACTGTATCAGTAGCCATGTTAACAAGATCACTTCTTATTTAATAATGACATCAGCCACTTTTGTTTCAGTTAATTTGGAATAGCAGATGTTTCTAAATGCAGTAATAAAAAGAGACAGCTATATATGTCTCACCTGTATTCACGTTGAAACTTGAAATAACATTATTTGGCAGAACTTTCCATTAGATCTATATTTTGTATGGCTAGAGTAAACCTATGGCAGGGTTTTTGGATACTTTAAACTGAAACTTACTTTTTTTCTTTTTTTTTTTGTATTGTTCATATTTTTCCCAGAATTTCTGTGAAAAATTATCAACTCTAATATCATCCATGTTCAGTTAGATGTTAGGATTCATATTTCATCCATTTGAGAATAATAGTAAACACCTTTTTGTTACTCTTCTTGTATCTTCATCCCGTGCAATACTTGGAAAACCAGGACACACAATAAGTATATCACCATATATTGAATATAACTACTGAACCTCAGATGTGAATGGGCTCTCCAGCTCCTTTCAGGTTCTTTCCTTGTGTTATCAAAGTTCTTTTCAAGACCATTGCTACGATGAAAATTTTTGCTGTTCAGGGAAAGACTTTGATTAAGCTGCCAGACGGTGCTCTGTTCAAGCGTGATAATATAATGGAACTTTTGGTATTCAAGGAGAGAGGAGGTAATGAATAGATTCTTACAAGCTTGGGGTTGTACAGTAATTTATCTTTTAGGGAATAAACACTTTTGTCACTTCATTTTATATCAGTATGAAAATGCACTCTAAGTACTGTCTTCTGAATGAGTGATTATATTCGTTAGATCTTTAGTAAGATTTTGGATATTCTTTATAAAAAGGTAGGTTATGGGATATAAAGATATTGAGTCTTTGCTTTACAGTCAGACATATCATGGGGAAAATTGGAACATTCTTACTGAACATAGGATACAGCAATTAGTGATGAAATTATCTTTCTTTTCCCTCTGTTCTAAATGCACAGCACTTCATGTATTCTTCTGTGACAAAATTTAATTTGTTGTGAGAACTGTAGATGTAAAGTGCTTTGCTTTGAAAATTGTAGCAAACCAAACTTTCAGTTCCTTCTAGTTCATTATTGCAGTGTTCAAATTTATATACAAAATACACAGTCCAGTCACATTAATGTGACCACCACGTACTTTCCATGTCAGAGTTAAATAACCAATCACAGAAGGCAGGTGGCAGCACAGTGCAGTTGAGCGTATATAAAGGGTGTGTGAGGGCTTCGGAAAACATTTCAATTGTTGGCGTAATGCAGAAACGAAACGATTTATCCGACTTCCAAAAGGGCATGATCATTGGCTTTCGGGCCAAGGGTGGAAGCATTTCCGAAACGGCTGAGTTTGTGAACTGTTCGCGTGCCGCCGTGGTAAAAGTGTACCGTGCATGGCAAAATGGGACTGTCCAAAATCAGCGACGTGGCAAATGTGGTGCACCACGGGCCATAGATGACAGAGGCGAACGACGGTTGCGGAGATGCGTTCGGGCAGATAGACGGGCTACCGTTGAGCAACTGACCACCAAAATGAACCAAGGGGCTACCAAAAGTGTCTCCCAAAGTACTATTCAGCGAACATTGCTGCGTCTGGGCCTCCGAAGCAGACGCCTGGTTCGTGCACCTATGCTGACTGCTGTTCATCGACGGCGAAGGCTAGAATTTGCACGCCAGTACAGCAGCTGGACGTCCACTGAGTGGCGACAGGTTGCGTTTTCGGATGAATCGCGTTTTATGCTCCATCGGACAGATGGACGTTGGCGTATAAGGCGTGAAACCTCTGAAAGGAACCACCCTGCAACCATTGCCGGAACGGTCCAAGCTGGAGGCGGGAGCATTATGGTCTGGGGAATGTTTTCCTGGCATTCTCTAGGTTCACTGATCATTGTGGAAGGCACAATGGATCAATACAAGTACGCATCTGTCCTTGCGGACCATGTTCACCCCTACATGCGCATTGTTTTTCCTCAGGATGATGGCATCTTCCAGCAGGACAATGCGAGGTGCCATACAGCTGCCAGTATACGTGCGTGGTTCGAAGAGCACCAGGATGAGTTTACCGTCCTCCCCTGGCCAGCAAACTCACCTGACTTAAACCCAATCGAGCATCTGTGGGACCATCTCGATCGAGTTGTTCGCTCCATGGATCCTCAACCACGTAATCTAGCGCAGCTGGCCACGGCATTAGAGTCGGTATGGCTCAACATCCCAGAGAACACCTTCAGGGACCTATGTGACTCTCTTCCTGCACGTCTCGCAGCAGTCCGCTCTGCGAAAGGTGGTTATTCTGGCTTTTGACAGATGGTCACATTAATGTGACTGGACTGTGTATGTCAGTGTATGAATTTATGCAATTTGAAACATAATCCAAAAACCCAAAAAATCTTAATTAGAATCTTTTTGCTATAAAAGCCATTTCAGAAAACTGAAGATATCTTTTCTTTAAGCTGAAAACAACACAAAAGTAAAAAATTAAATTGAAATGACTTTTTGAACTAAAAATCATTTTAAGACAAAACAGTTTTAAGTATGGTTGACAATTCTATATTTATCATTGAGCAATTTTTAAAAAATGTAAGTATTTGGTTGTAACAAAAGTTTTATGCCAAAAAGCATTCTTAATAAAATTATAAAAAAAACATGAAAATAGTGTCTTTATTGCAGGTAATAATCAACACCCAAATCTGATTTTCTTCCAACATTTTGGTAGTTTTTCAAAGCCTTCGGCCCGGAAACTTGGTGGCTGGTAGTCTCTCATTTCGGGCATTCTGTGCCGGATGGAAGATACCACCAGCAAGATGTAGTTGCATGTGTGAAAAAGGGTAGATGTCCGAGGAAGCAGTGTCTGGGCTATATGATGGGTGTGGCACAAGATCACATTTGAATCCATGCAGAGTCCAGCCAGTGAATGCAGACACATGTGGTCTTGCGTTATCTTGATAGAATATTACCTTTTTGTGCCAGAATTTGGTTCGATATTTTTTCTGGATTGTAGCATCAACATGGACTAGTATCTTGCTGTACACCTTACTGTTGAGGGTTTTACCTTTTCCCAAATACTCTTTGCGGATAATACCATGGCAAACTCACCAGATACAAAGCATGATCTTTTTGTTAGTCAAATTGCACTATGATTGCTGCAGATAGGTCACGAGCCACAGATCAACCCCCTTTCATTCCTGTGTTGTTGAAATAAATCCCATTTTTCATGACAAGTGATGATCCAGTCCAGAATTTTGTCCTTGCGTTGATGTTCAAGCCGATTAGTGGAAGCCTGAACACATGTGTCCTTATCTGCTTGAGTCAGCTCATGCAGCATTCTGCAATTGAACTTGTATGTCAAGTTCGTGTGATGCATAGTGTGACTAATGGACATGGCACTAATGTCTAACTCCTAGGCAAACTCTCGAGTGGTTTCCTACTGATCTTCATCCACAAGTTTTTGCATGCGGGCCTCATCAACATCAGTAGTCCAGCCTGAGCACTCTGCTTCTTGAATGTCATAATCTTTTTTTTTTTTTTTTTAACTTTCAGTACCAACAATGCTAAACAGTGTCATATGATACAACATTTGTATCTAAAGCTATACACATGATTTGGTGATATTCTGTAACTGACTTTTTGCAACAGAACTGGAAGTAAATAATGGTTCTAATCTGGTAGTTCCATTTCAGGCACCTTGTACTTAATGATATGAATATTTTTTATAAATTTCTCAGCATAATGCTCTAAAGCTAGTTTTTTTCCCCCAAAAATGCCAAAAATCGTTTGACAAAGTACGATTAAACACACCAACGCAAACTGTTTGCACAGGCGATATTTGCAATGGCAGGAAAGTTTCGTTACAACCCAATATTTTACATGTAACATTGAAGGTGAGGGATTCAGATTTAAGAGTGAAATACACTGTATCATAAATTCTATCATTTGGATGAAGATACAAAATTAGCTAATTTAGTGTAATAAACTAATAAAGGCAAATGTTTTGTTGAGTTAATGATTTTTAGATGGTATCATGATTTCAGTAAAGGGTTCAATAGAGCTTAAATTTTACTGGGTTTCTATTAATTTTTAAATTTACTCATACTCAACTTCTCTTAGTGCTGTGACGAACTAAACTAAATATAAAACTACTAAAATTAATTTGTTAGAAAGCTAAGGAAGGAACTGACTGATTGATCTGACTCAAAATAATATCTAATTATAACTTTTTCTTAAATCAATTAGCTCACACATAGCAAATATCTTAATAAATCTTAACCTGAAAAAAAAAAAAAAAAAAAAAAAAAAAAGAAGGAATAAATCTTCTCTGGTACTCGGTAGAATAAAATACTATCTCAATTAAAGCATTTCTAAAAATTCACTCATTTTAAAATTAACTCGAGAATAATTCATATTCATTAAATAGCAAAACCTCATAAGCACCAGTGAAGAAATATTCAAAAAAAAACAATCAATCAATTCCACTACGAAAAATCAAGCAATAGTTTTAACTTTCCTGGCACCTAAAAGTCATTGCAAATTTTATCTTAAAACACATTCAAAGAATCATTAATAAGTGATTAGTACATATTTGCTAAAAATAAGGACGCATTGTGAGTACCCTAAAATGCATAAACATTTTCCAATAACCCCAATGAAATCTCCATGTTTCTTAAAAGCCTCACGGCTCAAACAAATGGAGTGACTGAACAAGCCAACTACGTACACACGCACACACACACAAAAAAAAAGCAAGTAATAATATAAAATAACACTTATTTATTAATATCTAGGATAAATTTATGGGAGAGCTGGCCAGACTACCCTTACATTCAATTGCAATTAATATTCTACATTAAATTTCTTCAAGAGTCATTCATCAAGATAAAATTTTGCAGTTTAACATAATAACGATTACTTAAAATAACTGGAACATTAAATGAATAATTTAAACTGCATTTCACACAAACTAATATAGAAATTACCATTAACATAAATTTCTTATTTTTGACAATAATTTTAATTTCTTCTAAGACACATAATTTTATCTATTATCAAAAGGAATTATCTTTCTACCAGTTACACAAGATATTTCTATAAGATACCAAAGAAAATATAATATCATCACAAGAAGCTATAGGTGACATCGGCGGAAGAAATCCCTTCGTTAAATTCTTTATATAAGTAATTATCTCCAAAATGAAGTTCAAGAAAAATGACCTCCTGTAGAACCATAATGAAGAAGCCCGGCAATCAAAATTCTAAAATATTAAAGTTGAAGGAGAAACCATGGGACTAAACAAGATAACACTCAGACGTTTCAGCTGGCAACGACAACAGAAATTTACATGCGACGACAGAATATTGAAATTTTTTCTTCTCACGAACGGAAAGCTTCTGTTTGGTATGAGCCATTTCACTTCCGTTTTACGGGAAAAACCGCTTCAAACTCCGAAGAGTTCGCTCTGAGTTCGACTGCTCTCATAGAATTCAGGAAAAGTTCTCCATTATTCACATCTTCGACTTGAATAGGTCTATCATGCCGCATCGCAAGTGCGAGCCACCCGCAAGGGTAAAAGCTTGGCCACAGGGCCAAAAGCCCTCTCTGCTAATTCTCTTCTCTGTATCCAAACTCAAAAACTCTCTCTCTCTGAAAAACTCCAGACTGTCTTCAAAACTTGTGCAACAACCGAGGAAAACTCGGTTTCTCCTCCCACTCACAACTATAGGTCCAAAAGTTACCTATAAAATTAAATTCTTGCCAATCCGGGACTTTTCACCATAATTTAACAGGACAAATTCAAACCTCTCGAACGAATCAAAATAATGTCATTGTCTACAGTAGCACCTGCGAAAACTTGAAACTAAAAATTCGACCCCCCCCCTGCTAACAAGCGAAAAATCTAAGAAACAACAAGAAACTGCCCCTTCAAGATCCAATTTACAACCTTTTCCTTTCTTCCAAAACAATAAGCATGGCAACATTCATAAAGATGAAACATAAGTGAATAGCAGAAGGCCAATTACAATAGCCATTTTAACTGTTTCGTAACAAAGACTAGGGAAACAACGATATACTGCCCTCAGTTCCAACTGTCATCTTAAAAGACTATTCTCACAGATGTTACGTCCTTTAAAAGACGCTCCCCTTTCTACGTTAGAAAATTGAACTATTGAAGGAAAAATAATTGCCTTAAACTTTTGAATACATTCTTTACAAAAATATATATTCATTACGTTCTTCAAAATTTCAAATTTAAAAATCAGATACAAATACAAATAAAATACTTAAATAATTACATAAATGATAAAAAACACTTAAATTTTGCAACACAGAATTCGTGACACAACAAAAGGACATTTATTGGCTGAAGTTGTTCTTAGATCTGAACAACCTGAAAGTGTTGTTATAGAGCACATGCTAATTTTTTTAATGTTAACACATGTTAGAACATGTGTTAATTTGTTTATTGTTGTTATTACACTCACATTAGTGAAAACTGCAACACCATGAAGGACTTACGCGAGTGAGCTGAAATTTTCAGGAAATGCAAAGTAGCGCATGATATGCAAATGATTAGAATTGCAAATCCGTAGCGCATGCGTATGCTGAGCAGCGCCCTCTGAACGGCTGATGGATCCGAATAAATAGACGGCTGTAGCGAGGCGTGTATGGTTATCGGTGGTTATCTGCTAGTGGTAAACGTTAACTCAATCTGTACTTATGCCTCGTCGACGAAAGAGAGCGAGATTTGAACAACTTACAGAGTTTGAACGAGGGAGAATCATCGGCCTTCGTGAAGCTGGATTGTCGTATCGTGCAGTAGCCTCTCGTGTGCAGCGTAACAGCAGCACAGTGATGCGCGTTTGGAAGCAGTGGACGGACGAGTGTCGGACAACTCGGAAATCCGGGAGTGGACCCCGAAATGTGACGTCAGCTCGCGATGATAGACACCTGGTCCGCATGGCGCGGACGGACCGTACAGCTTCCTCTAGACAATTGGCAGCACTGTGGTCAATAGCTACAGGTGTTTCATTGTGTGCTTCATCAATTCGTAGACGTCTGCTGCAGTGTGGACTGCGCGCACGGACTCCTTTATACAGGATCCCCCTAACGCACGACCATCGCCGCCTGCGGCTACAATGGGCCAATCAGCATAGAGACTGGCGTGCTGATTGGCAGCATGTCGTGTTTTCTGACGAATCCCGCTTTAATTTGTGGTACCATGATGGCCGCATTCGTGTCAGACGCTATGCCGGTGAACGCCACCTTCCGGAGTGCATTATCGAACGCCACAGTGGACGAACACCCGGAGTTATGGTCTGGGGCGCCATAGCATATCATAGACGATCTCAATTGCTACGAATTGTGGGCAATCTGAACAGCAACCGGTATATCCGTGAAGTTCTACAGCCCGAAGCTGTTCCCTTCCTTCAAAGCTTGCCAGGCGCTGTATTTCAACAGGACAATGCCCGCCCTCATACTGCTCGGATTGTTAAATCCTTCTTTGCAGCGCAGCAGGTACAGCTTCTTCCTTGGCCTGCGTGTTCCCCGGATATGTCGCCAATTGAACATGTGTGGGATGTCATTGGTCTGCGTCTTGCTCGTGATCCTCGTCCTGTTGCGTCTGCAGACGAACTTTGGGTACGCGTACAAACGATATGGAATGCTCTTCCTCAGTCAGACATTCAAACTTTGTTTGACTCCATGCCACGTCGTGTAGCAGCACTTATTGCGGCGCGTGGTGGCCACACAAAATACTGATTCTGATCTCTTGTTCTTGTTTGTTTGCTTTGAACATTTAATCATTTATTTGTACCACTACCACTCAACTGTGTATTAAATTGCATTCAATTATGACGATTCCTTCTTGGTGTTGCAATTTTCACAAACGTGAGTGTATATAGGCCGTCATATAAGAATTACTGCATTCTTATTGGACATTATATACAACAATTAGTGATGAAATTATCTTCCTTTCCCCTAAGTTCTACATGCACAGCACTTCATGTATTCTGTGTCAAAAATTAATATGTTGGGAGAACGGTTGATGTAAATAATTGCATTGAGAATTGTAGCAAACCAAACTTTCAATTCCTTCCAGTGCATTGTGGCAGTATTCAAATTTATATGTGAAGCATAGTGACATCAGTTAATATTTTGAAAATACTTAAATTTTACTTCAGATTTTGTATGACAATTTGCTTCATTATTATATGTGTTCTAGATGGGTTTCTTATTTAGTATATATTAGGCATTCTAGATTAGATGGGTTGAGAGAAAAATTATTAGTCAGAGCTAACTGTTATCATGCTTGGGTGATTTTTCAGTTTCCTTGAAGGTAATAATAAATGCTAGTAAAACATTTGTATTGATCCCATATAAAGTTTTGAAAACGCACTGGCTTCCCTCCTTTAAAAAAAAAAAAAAAATCCGTCAAACAAGTCAGTTAAAAAGCTATTTTATAGCTATTAATAGACAAATACAGAATTTTTTAGATAAGAAAAACAAGTCAAAAAAGCTATTTTATAGCTATTAATAGACAAATACAGAATTTTTTAGATAAGAAGTCAATATAAAAGTCATTTAATTTAAACTAGACTAAAAAAAGTAGAATAAATAAAGATAAATTCAAAAAGAGTACATAAAAGCAATTCATTTGTTTTTGACTTTTTACCTAGAAATATATATTAAATATGTTTTAATCCTATATGAAAGGAAATAAAGTTTAAAAAATATGCAAAAAAAATTTGGGGGGGGCTTGTTTTTCAGACATCTATATTACTGTAATTTGTTTTAAAATTTTAGTTTGAGTTTTACTCAAATTTAATAGAGCCATCTTGATCAGTCAACATTTGTGTATTCATTTTTTTTTTTCCAGTAGTACTGACAGCAAATGTCATGAATTTATTTTTCATCCTGATATAATAAAAAAGTGCTATTTTTACTTTTAGGAATAATAAATATCAGAAATTCTGGTATTCATTATGACTAGAACTTTTTTGATAATGGGAGAATAGTTGTTTCTAAATATAAATGCTAACATGAAATGCAGCTTGAAATAGCAATGCCAACTCTTAAGAATGCAAGAAAGACCCAACACTGCTGAAAAGTTTAATAATGGTTGCTTGACACAGTCTTTGTAGATAACTGAATTTCTTAAAAGAATTTGATAGTAGATTTAACCATTTAGTATCTGCCAAATTGTAAAACCGTTTTCTTTGTTAATAGTTCTAAACATCTTTTTCTGGTGAATTCAGGCTGTTTTCTATAAATAAAATTTCATTTATATCAGCATATTATTTTAGCTCTACAAAAGCAGCTTCCATAAAATGTTTTTTCTGCATGTTTTTAAAAAGTAGACTGAATTGTGGAAGATATTGAAAAAAGAATAGTATATTTTTTGTTGCTTTTATTCTGAGTTTTATGGCACTTTGTATTCTCACTTAGAATATTGAAATCTGAAGGTGTGTTACTTTAGTATGAGCATACTAGTGTCTTTGATTAGGTTTTTAAATTACTTTTTATTTGAAAATTACACTTTTAATATGAAATGTATTATTTAAATTTTAAATCAAAACTTAAATGATATAATGATAGTATCTGTAATGTGGAAATTGCAATATGCTGTAATTGCTGAATTTGCATCATACTGTACATATTACTTGGGATGTGTAGAAAGCAGTTTAGAAAATTAAAGTAATTTATATCATATCAGAAGTATTAAATGCATGATAATATATAAAATGTATACAATTTTACTTTTCTAGTCGTATGGTGAATGGCGAGATAAAATTCGTACTGCTTTTCTAATTTGGCTTGGAGGTGGAATGTCAATTCAAGGAGTTAGGACATGTGGAGATTACATGTTTAGTGGTCATACAGTTGCTCTCACATTGCTTAATTTTTTCATTACGGAATGTAAGTTCTCATTAGAATTTTCCCCCCTGTCTATTAAGAATGAAAGTAATGTGGTTCTACATTGTTTGTAGTTTTATGAGTAAAATAATTTTGTGATAGTTGTAAGACTATAAAAACATTAAATACATAATTTTGTAAAAATTTGAGAAAGAGATTTATCAATTAAAAATAAATGTGCTCAGTGAGTGTTAGTATAGTTTTATAAACTGAAATGTGCAGTGCTGTATGGCTGATTACTTTTTGATGACTTATTAATAACAAATTCAGGTTTAAGCAGAATTTTTCAAGATGAAAATCATATATTTCTTTTGAAATTCATTAGCCTTTTTTAAAATTAATAGTAATATATTATTTACTGCTTGATTAAGAAAGTGTATTATAGTGATGTTTAAACTACAAAAAAGTCAGCCTATTAAGATGGTAAATTTAAAATAAGCTGGTAAATCTAATCTTGAATTTTATCTTTATTCTGTATTAGTAATACAGCACAAAGTCTGAGATCCAGATGTCCAATATCCAGACCTCAAAACCACCAACAACCTCTTTTTAATCCAAAGGTGCTTTGTCCCTGAGAGACTATTGTTTTCGTTTTGCGATTTCCGTCGAATCACTCTGAATGTCCATTTCACTTTTCAAATTGTTGCCACCAAATATCATTGTCCTGTATTATATTTGAAGAAATTAAATAATGAAGAATCTGCATAAATGTATGTATGTTTATGGGCTGAATTTTATGGTTTAAATGCGAAGAACATGATATTTAATAAATAAAGGTAACACACAAAATGTTAGAAAAAAAATGCCCCTTTGGATGTAATTTAAAATTTGAAACCTTTCAGATTTTCTTTTATTTTTTTAACATGTTTTACACATGTACATTTGATTCCCCACACATAATAAAACATATGTAGAGTCCCGGTTCTTAATTTCACTTTGGCAGTAAATAAAATGCCTCGTTACTGAAGAAACAATCATTTTAGCATAAATTTGTGTGATTAGCAATTTGGCTATGTAACTGCATATCTACTTGGCATACATCTGAAACCGAAACATTCTACTTAGAAACATCGTTGATTTTACATGTACCAATATTTTATATCCCTGATGCCAACCTCGCGAATCACTTTAATCATTGCATGTGTATCAACACATGACAACTTGAGTAATGACTCATGCAGCGATGCCTAAACAATTTTTTTATATTAGTAATTGAATAGCAAAGAGTATGATAACCTTTTATGTTGACATTACGCTTGGCGATGATTACATATTTAAGTTAAATGTACTAAGAAATGTTGGCAAAAAAAATTTAACAAATTTCCAGTGCCAATCTCATGATACATAGCCAATAATGTGTAACGTATGCTATTAAGCTAGGCTAAAATTATACTTTATTGATTCCAAGGAATTTCAGTTAATATAACAGATTGCGCTGTTCCTTAACTTTCTGATTTGATGCAGCTTAGTATTTTTTTGCAGGCTGTTATTATTACAGCAATTTCGTGAAAATTAAAGTGTGAACTTATGTCAAAAAGAGTTTTTAATTCTGGGTGCTGCAACAGGATCTACAAAGTGACAGCATGTTTCGATGTCCATTAAGCAAAAAGTGGAATTGCTGCAAAAAATGGATAAAGGTATATTCATCTCAAAATTATGCAAGGAGTACGACACTGAAATGTCTACAGTATATGATATAAGACAATAGAAAAAAGGTACTTTTTGAATTTTTTGTGGATTCCGACACCCCACTGGCAATGAATTACAGAAAAATTACTCGTTACATTAAAAGTGGTGATCATGACAAAGTGTTGATTGAATAGGTCAGGCAGTTTTGCAGCGAGCACGTGCCATTGACAGGTCCAATGCAAATGGCTCAAGCCAAAATATTTCATGAAGAAATGAACTTAAAAATGAGTGCACATATTTAGCAGGTTGGTTAACCAAATTTTAAAATCGCCATGGTATAAAGCAATTAAAAATTTTCAGGTGAAAAAGCTTCAGCTGATACTGAAGCTGCTGAACTATTTGCAGATGAATTCATTGACCTCATTAATAGTGAAGAGTTATCTGCAGAACTAGTTTTCAGTGCTGATGAAACTGGTCTTTTTTGTCAATATGTACCATGAAATAAATTGGCAACCTCTACAGAAAAGGCTCCAACTTGTTTCAAAGATTCAAAAGCTAGACTAACAATTTTAGCATGCGCAGATGCTGCAGGAAAGTGTAAACTTTTCATAATCGGAAAAAAATACACAACCTCGAGCATTTAAAGGTTTAATGTTATATGTCATACACATAAAAGAGCATGGATGACAAAAGCTTTAATGAATGATTGGTTTGAAAATCATTTCATATCCGAGGCTCAGCAACATTCGAATTTGGTTAGTTTACCTGCTGATGCAAAAATTAGCCTGATTGTAGACAAATGTTCGGCTCATACTTCACATAGGGGATGTTTGCGCATGCTCGCACCATACTGGTTTGTGCTTTCTTCAGCTCCAGAAAATTTGCTATTTTTTCGGTAAATACTGTTCCATAGTGTTTTATTTTGTGATATTTTGAAGCTAATTTTGTTCTGGTTGTGATATTATATCACACTTTATGTTTTTGAGACTATTTGATGAACTTATGGATGTTTGCATTTTTGTGTGTCTACGTGGCTTGTTGTGCTTAGGCTTCGGTTTTTGGATTACTATTTCTACAATTTAAGAGGTCTGAAATGATCATTAAACTGTAAGTACATTTGATTTCTACATTATAAGGGTACTGGTTGGATAATGGTTCTACAAATTTGTCAAGAAATTCAGACAGAGCTAGTTGAGTTTACTGCTTTATTAGCAGGTGGACGTACAATTTTTTTAAAGTTCTTTAGAAACTGTATTAGATTCAAATAGACTCACGAATATTTCAAAAGGAAAAATTATTTCTATGGCATATCAAATCTATGATTTATTGGTTACACAAACTTTTAATAATGCCATCTTTAAGGGAAGGCTTGAAGAGCAAACAGACATGTTATTGAATTTTCAGCCACTTTCATTTGCAGCAGTAGTAGATCCAAAATGTTTTCCTCAAAATAGTACAGAAAATACGAGATAAATCTACAAGTAGAAATAGGTCCGAAGAATTCACAGTTCTACTCTATCCAAAAAAGGAAGGAACTACTTCCAAGGAGGTCAAAAACAAAATTGTAAACTCAATTAATTCCACTCAATTACACATTGGTGTTAAAAGACTACGAAAAATCAATAAAGGAGGTGTTCTAATAGAATGTTCCAAATCCTCTGATATTGAAGCCTTGGAAACAGAGGTTAAAACAAATGATTTGCTTAGAAACGATATGGTAATTCAACGCCCTTTTAAGAAAGATCCAAAAGTTATTATTTATGATATAGATTCTGATCTTTCTCGAGATAATCTTAAGATTATGATTAGGGATCAAAATATGCTCTTTGAAAATGGTGGTTTTGACTTAAAATTTTCAATAAAAGGAAGAAATACCAAAGTACACTGGGTGGCCAATGTATATGCTAAGAAATATAAAGAACTTTTAAAAGCAGGAAAACTTGACATAAGATGGTTTCGTCTTAGAATTAAAGAATTTTTGAAAAAGCAACTCAATGTTTTAAGTGTTCAAAGTATGGGCCCTTTCAAACAAAATGCCTAGAACTACAAATATGTGCTAAGTGTGATGAAGTTGGACATAAACATTGGGAGTGTAAAGCTACTCCAAAATGTATTAATTGCAAAGAGGCAAATGAAAAGTATAAATTGAAGCATAGTGTTGATCATTCTAGCTTAGATAAAAATTGTCATTGTCAAAAACAACAAATGGATCTTTTAATCAGTTGTACTAATTATGGCAAGTAGAAGTGACAAAGACTTTAAAATGGTTCAAATAAATTTGCATCATGCCAAAGCTGCTGTAAATCAATTATATATATATATATATATATATATTTAATATAATCAAAATATTAAAGCTATTGAAAGAGGCTATATAATAGCCTTGATTCAAGAACCTTATGTAGTGGATAATAAAATTCAAGGAATCCTGATGAAATTTCGAACTTTTTCTGACAAAAATTATCCACGAGCGGCAATTGTTCTGATTGACAGCTTTCCAGCAATGCTTTTGTATGCTTCCTTAAATATAGTGGCAATTAAAGTGACCATTAATAATAGAAAACAGATGGAAACTAGTTTTTGTTTCAGTGTATTGCCCCTCTAATGATGCCTTGAGTGACTATTTATATTGTATTAACAGTATTATTGATTCGCATGAAGACTCGAAATAATTCTTTGTGGAGATTTCAATGCTAAGAGTCCCCTATTAGGGTCCTTATGATCACTCAATAGATCCAAAAGGCAATGCTGTAATTGAATTCTACTCGAGAAACAATTTGAATGTTCTTAATAGTCCTGATAGCATGGCTATGTTTTCTGGTTCCAGAGGCGAAAGCTGGATAGACCTTACCATTCTAAGATCTTCTTTTGTCCAGAATTGGTCTGTTTCTATGGATATATCATCTAGGGATCATTGCTACATTGAGATTCGACTTTTAAACAACTTACTTAGAGAGAAGAAATTTTAATGTTTCTATATTTGGGATTTTCATTTTTTTCATTAAATTTTCATGTAGAACTGTATAACTTTATAAATCAAGTTTCTGAAGAAAATTTAGAAAATATTATTAATATCTTTCTGTTTTAAGAAGTCAAGCTCGACTGTATTGAAGAAAATTTCAGAGGTGTTACAATCATATAGAAAAAAATTTGTTAAAGATTCAATATAAGAAGAAGTTAGCTGAATATAAATGAGAAATCAACAATAGTAAAAATTGCACTTGGGTACAACTACACTCTTAGACAAAAAAAAAAAAAAAAAAAATGACACACCAAGAAGAAGTTATACAAATGGGACGAAAATCGGTAGAAGTGATGTACATGTACAGAAAAACAAATGATTACAGTTTGAGAAAAATTGGATGATTTATTGAAATGACAGAGCTTCACAAAGTGAAAACGTCAGTAACGCGTTTGTCCACCTCTGGCCCTTATGCAAGAACTTATTCGGCTTGGCAATGATTGATAGAGGTTGTGGATGTCCTCCTGAGGGATATCATGCCAAATTTTGTCCAATTGGCACGTTAGATCATCAACATCCCGAGCTGGTTGAAGGGCCCTGCTCATAATGCTCCAAACGTGCTCAATAGGAGAGAAATCCAGCGACCTTGCTGGCTAAGGTAATGTTCGGCAAGCACTAAGGCAAGCAGTAGAAACATGTGCAATATGGGGGCAAGCATTATCTTGCGGAAATGTTAGCCCAGGGTGGCGTGACATGAAGGGCAACACAACAGGCCTTAGAACTGCGTCGATGTACCGCTGTGCTTTAAGGTTCGAAGGATGACAACCAAAGGGCTCCTACTATGAAATGAAATGGCACCCCAGACCATCAGTCCTGGTTGTCGGCCTGTCTGCCGGAAGACAGTCAGGTTGGTATCACACTGCTGTCCGGGTCGTCTCCAGACTCGCCTTCGCTGGTCATCGGGGCTCAGTTCAAAGCAGAACTCATCACTGAAGACTATTCTACTCCAGTCAGTGACATTCCAGTGGGAATGAGCTGAGCCCAACACCACTGCAAACAGGCTTGACGTTGTACAGATGTTAATGGTAGTCGGCGCAAGGAGCGCCGTGACCTCAGCCCTCTTTCTGTGAGCCGTCTAGGAATGCTTCTTGCGGTCACTGAAGCACTAGTTTCACTTAGAATCGATGATAATGATGCATCTGGGGCTGTGAGAGCCGCTCTGACGATTACTCGGTCTTCATGTTCTGTAGTTTCTCTAGGCCTACCACTACCTTCTTGATGCTATGTGCGGCCATGGTTCACCCATTCCTGCCAACATTGTTTAATTGTGGCATCGTTCCTGCTCAAATGTCGAGCTATTCGCGGATAACACCAACCAGCTTCTTTGAGCCAACTACATGACGTCTCTCAAATTCTGACATCTGCGCATATCATTCACGCACCTGTATGCGAGGCATAGGTACTATCTACCAGAGTATATGGAATAAAATTCGTGAAGAATTTATGACCTGGAATCATAATTTCTCCTCTTAAATATCCTGCCAGTTGCACAGATCAGATGTGCTGTAGCGACAACCGTTCATTCATTGGCAGCCAAAATGTAAAATTTTGCATTTTCCGTCGAAACCTGTATGCATATCAATTTCTATCCAATTTGCTTTATATCTTCTTAATGCGTCGTGGTGCATCGTTGTTTTTTGTCTAGGAGTCTATGTGACAGTTAGATTTTAAAAATGCTACTTTATATTTGCATTTCAGCACGTGCACTATTCCCATATCCATAGGCTGAATGATAGAGACGTACAGTTTGGAGGGAAGAATAATACAGATACATTATCTTTCACTAAAACTTTAAGTGAAGTATGTGCCGAACAGTTGTCAATAGTCGGGACTATTTTTGAGTCATCAGGTAAACCAACCGAATTCAGATGTCGCCAAACCTCAGGTATAAAATGATTTTTAAATCAATCATTCATCAATGCTTGTGTCATCCATGCTCTTTTGTTTGCGCGATATATAATGGGCAAAATCGTTACTCCTTTAAATGCTTGAGTTTGTGCATGTTTTCAGATTACGAAAAGTTTGCACTTGGAATCTTTGACACCAATTGGAGCCTTTTCTGTAGAGGTTGTCAAGTTATTTTGTGGTACATATTGCCAGAAAAGACCAGTTTCATCAGTGTTTTAAATTTGTTATGGAGATAAATGTTCACTAGTAATGAGTTCAATGAATTCATCTGCAAATTCTTCAGCAGGTTCAGTATCAGCTGAAGCTTTTTCACCTGAAATTTTTAATTGTCTTATACCATGACGATTTTTAAATTTGGTTAACCAACCTGTCGAAAACAAGATTGCAATCTCGGCTGTTTTCGAAAATCTCCGTATGTTTTATTACGGAAGGAAAAAAATCAAATGCACATGTGTAAAGCATACAAAAAAAAACTTTGTGGCTTTGAGGTCCGGATTATAGATCATTCCGGATTATGGACGTCCGAATTACAGACTTTGTACTGTATTAACATTGGTCAAAAACAGGGAATGGACCTCAGAAGCTCATAATTTGGAGGAAGGGGCAGGGAGATGTTCACTACTCTCTCTAGTAAGCATATCAGGAATTTCGTTTCCATAAACATTCACATGGGAAGATGCAAGCACACAAAGCCGGTCTGGGCCAAAATGGTCACTGCAAGCACACAAGGCCAGTCTGGGCCAAAATGATCAATTTGGAAATATCCTGCCCCAACTTATCCAGGATGCATGGCTAATCCAAATATTAGATTGCACTTCTTCTACCTGTCAATATCCATACATCAGGTACGTCAAGAGTCCAAAACAAGACTTGGAGCTTCTGTAATAGCAGTTAATTGAGCGAAAGACTGAGCTGTGGTCCAGATTTTTAAGACAATACTTAGATTCCCTTTTACTTGTTCTCATAAAAATACCACTTCCTGTTCTTCCAGAGCCAGATTTGCTTCCATCAGTGTAGATGACCAGGGCACGAGAAGGGCTATTACTAATAATCTCAAGAGCCAGCTGACACAGCAACTCTGGGTGTTCATTCTTTTTGGTAAAATTCATTTTCAATTCTTCATTAAAGGTTACATTACTAAAAGATGTAGTAGGTATCAATAGATTAAAAAGAGGACAGGGTTTTAAACATCAGTGCCCACCAAACCCTGCATCTGCATTAAACCAAGAAAGTTGTGCTTTTTTAACCTGTGGTTATTTATCAAGTTCAATAAAAAGTTTGATGTTCTGTTACAGGACCCAAAACTCTTAAGCTTGGCAATGGACTTTTCGAAGTTTGCTTTTCTTGTTAAGGATAATGGCTGAAGATCAGCCTCAAAAAGGACAATATCATTGGGACAACAATTTCTATTACTATGATAATTCTCACTGTGCTTTATTGAAGTTACTCTTAATTTTTTTCAAAATTTTAAGTGCAGCAACCTGATAAATCTGGTAGCCATACTTGAGGACTGGTTGAATGAGTGCAGTGTAGATAATTTTCAGAGTTTTAGCATCCACTCTCCAATCCTTGCTAGATGTATATTTGTAGAACTGTAACCTCTTTCTACTTTCTTCAGCAAATCTATTAATATACTCTCTACAGTTGATTTCAGTGTCCAGAGTAAACTCCAAGTAAGTAGGGGTCTTGGTAAATTCAAACAGTTGTCCTTTTGATAAATTATTGGCTGATAGTTGAACAAACATCTGTTAGTTGTGAAGAGAAAAGTTACAGTTTTAGTAGTATTAAAACTCAATTTATGTTCATTTGTAAAATGCTAGATTGTCTCCAAGGTAGCACAGGGGAATTTCCAATTTATTTAGATCCAAGTCATGGTCTCAAATCACCACATCTTCACCAGATATGCCCGTTTGGCAAGGAGAAGCCACCAGCTATAAATAATGAAAAGGAGATGAGATTTAGTACTGATCACTGTGGAATGCTGTGATAAGTTCTAAAAATCCTGGACAAACTGTTTTGATATTTTACTCGAAAGGATTTGTTATTCAAAAAATCAGAAATCTATGCGAGGGAATAACCTCTGATATCAACTTCAGAAAAGCATTTCACCAGTAGCTTATTTTTCCAAACTTTCCTTGAGATGTATTTCTAAATATCTGGTCATAATAAAAAGTTTTGCTTCAAAAAAACTTTCTTAAGAAAGTTAGGAAAAAAAAAAAAACATGAAAACAGTACCTTTAGTTTAGATAGTAATCACCACCCAAATCTAAGATTTGCTGCAAACATTTTGTTATTTTTTAAAGTCTTCGGCCCAGAAACTTGTTGGCGGCAAGTCCAAAAACAGATCAAGCTCATTTTGGACATCCTATGCAGAACGGAAGATAGCACCAGCAACATGCAGCTGCAGGTGTGAGAAAAAGGTAGAACAGTGTCAGAGCTATATGGTGGATGTGGCAAACGATCCCATTCAAGTCCTTACAGAGTCCAACTGGCGAATGCAGACACATGTGGTCTACCATTATCTTGATGGAACATTACCTTTTTGTGCCAGAATTCAGTTCAGTGTTTTTCCTTGATTGTAGCATCAACATGGGCTGGTATCTCACTGTACACCTTACTGTTGAGGGTTTTACCTTTTCCCAGGTACTCTTTGTTGATAATATCATGGTAAACCCACCAGATACAGAGCATGATCTTTTTGTTAGTCACATTGCTCTTTACATTACTGTCGAACGAGGCACAGACCAATCCTCTTTCTGTCCTGTGTTGTTGAAATAAATCCACTTTTCATCACAAGTGGCAATCCAGTCCAGAATTTTCTCCTTGCGTTGATATTCGAACAGATTAGTGCTGGCCCAAACACGTCTGTCCTCACGTGCTTGAGTCAGCTCATGCAGCACCCAGCAATTGAACTTGTACATTGAGTTTATGCAATGCGTAACGTGACTAATGAACATGTAACTCTTTAGCAAGCTCTCAAGTGATTGCATGCTGATCTTCTTCCACAAGTTCTCACAGGTGGGCTTCATCAACATCAGTAAGCCGGTCAGAGCACTCTGCTTCTTGAATGTCGTAGTCCATGTTTTTGAACTTTTGGTACAAAACCCTCGCAGTGTCATATGATGCAAAAATAGAACCTGAAGCTGTGCACATGGTTTGGTGACATTCTGTAACTGATTTTTTGCAACAGAACTGGAATGGCAATGCAAACAATTTGTGCAGATGATATTTGTGGTGACAGAAAACTTTTGTTAAAACCTGATACTCAAAAAATGAATTATTCATATATAAAAATACCATTATAAATTTCAGGATGATAAATGTGTAAAAAGAATTTTAATTCATTGGTAAATATTTGTAGAGCCTTGGTAGAACTGTCTAATTATCTAATTTTTTGTCAGAATCCATTAATAGAATTATCAATATCAAATGTTCACTTAGTTTTTGTCTGAAATCTTCCCCTTAAAAATATTGGCAGCTCTGTTTTTAAGAATAAAAATTTAGAATAGTATTTTTATTTCGAATTCTTAACATGCTGCTATCTGCAAAATGGGTGTTGCCTAAGATCAATTGGAAATATTTTTATAAACTTTTGTTTATTGTATGGTTAACTATTACTTCTGTATGTAGATTTTTGGATTGGTTACAAAAAAAAATATTTTTAAACAGTATTTAATCTATTTCATTTTTAAACTGTTATTTCCAAGTGTATAATAATATCAAAATAAGTAAGGTGAAGAATATTAAAAAAAAAATAATTATTGATGTTCTTGAAATTATTATTTTCTCCAAATATCGGTTATTTAAATAAGAACTAAATTAAATGTTAAAACAAAATTGAAGTCTAAAATGTTATATTTATATTAGAAGTTTTCAAGTAAAATTATCTATGAAGAATTTTTTACTTTTTTTTCCAATGCTGTTATGTTTCTGATAGAGTATGAATTTGAAGAAAAATAGAAATATAAATTTTAATGTTTTTGTGTTAAGGTTTCTGCATATCAGTGTTTTACAGTTAGGTTTTGTACCAATTGCATCATAGGTTTATAATTAAAGTTTTAAGATTTAGACTATTTTAATGTATCAGGTTTTTTATTCATGAGAATTTTTTTAGTCAAATTATACTAATTATATTTATTCTCTTATATTTCTAGACACTCCAAGGAGCATGTATTATTTACACACTTTTACATGGGTTTTGAACATCTTTGGTGTATTTTTCATTTTAGCTGGTCATGAGCATTATTCTATAGATATATTCATTGCATTCTACATTTCTACTCGCCTTTTCTTATACTATCATGCACTTGCAAACAACAGAGCCTTTGTCCGTGATGATAGGAGGAGAACTAGAATTTGGTTTCCACTTTTTTACTTTTTTGAGTCAGGTGTTGATGGACCTGTGCCAAATGAGTATGAGTGGCCCATGCGCATTCCAGAAAAATTGCAACATATTATTTCTCAATTATTTGTTTGATATGTGATTTTTATTGTTTTGCAAATTTTGTTGCAGGTATTTATTTCTTATTGATGCATTCAAACTCTTTATAATGCATTATTTATTTAAGTATTATTTTGTTTGCTGTAATATATTTAACTACTGAACATGAGTAAATGTTGTGCGTGCAAATTGTTAAATTAAAGAATTATATTTGTGGTGAAGATGAATTATGATAATTTATTTTGCTGTCAGTCATAATATATTTTTTAAAATATTTTAATTTATGTATTCGGTTTCTCTTTAAAAAGAAGCTGCTGAAATGTGATACTCTTGTTATTGTGTCTAAGACTATTATTATAGTACATGTTTCAATTTGTAAATATTAAGCCTTATTGATTGTATTTTACTTGAATTCTGGTATAATAAAATATTTCTTTCAAAAATTAAAATCTGTGGTAACAGCATTTTCAATAATTAGGTGAATTTATTTTAATGATTGTTTTGCTAATTTACAGAGTTTATAAAAGAAAATTATGTATCTTTAAAACATTTGAAGTGTTTAAAAATCCATGCAGCTTAGCAAAATATGTTTTATGTTCTATTTTATTAGACTGGAATATGACTTTATAAAATTATTAGATTTTTGTGTGTTGAATGTTTTATAAATTGTATAAATTAAAAAGCAGCTTGAACTTTGCAAATGATATGTATTGTGAAGCAAGAAATTTCAGCATATAGTTATATACATTCCATTTCTATATTTATATTTTCTTACAATTAAACATAAGGAGGTATTTTACATGTTTATTTTAAAGACATTATAACTGATATTTTTTTTTTCTAAATTTTGATACCAAAAGCTTCAAAGTATCCCCATTATATTTTAATTATGATGATGCCTTTTTAAAATATACTTTTGAATTTTTATAGTCTAATAAAAGAAATAACAGCTTTCAGTAATACATTTCTGGAATATAGTAATTAAAAGTTAGTGCGATTAGCTTCAGATTTAATATTTTACTTTAAGTATAAACCTCTCCTTCAACACAGATTGTGCCAATTTAAAAATTTTGTTTATGAACTAATATTTTGCTAAGCAATTAAAAGGTTGAAGCAGAATTTAATTTAATCATTAGAGTAATTCAAAAATAATTTTATGTATGAATAATAAATTAAGAAAAACAAATAAATAAGCAAAATTGATAAATAAAGCAAATATAAGAAATAAAGCAAAATTTTATATATTTGTTTAAAAAATAAATTCTTTATTTTCAATATGAAATTTGCGAAATTTAGGTTTACTAATATAAGTTTCACATTAATCAATTATTTTAATTATGAGGTGTAATCAAAATGTTGCATTTCTGTAGAA
>KK117010.1:402341-415489 GCA_000611955.2 Stegodyphus mimosarum
ATGGATTAGTGTCGTAAATAAAAAAAAAGTAAATTGAAAGATGGTACTTAAGCCAAGTTTTAAAGGAATGTAACAGTAATTTTTTTAGCATCTGCATATTTTGTGGTATACTGTTTGGATTTTAAAAATATACTGTGATGCTGTTATTACTCAAAAAGCTAGTTTTCAGCTGCATGGGGGGGGGGAGATGTATGTAAATTTTTTTTTTCTGGTTTTGTTTCAGATTTATAGTAAATTTAGTGAAATTTACTTTAAATTGGTCTTTACTATTTTTGTAGCATAAATTGCCAGATATAATTCATATATGCTCCCTCTTGTAAAATTACATAAGTATTGGTCTACTTATATACTACTAGAAGTGCCAAATTTATTCTTTATATAATGAAACCAAGAATTTTCTAACTACAGTTATTATTGGAAACTCATTGTAAGTGTATTGCTGAATAGTTAAAGTAATTTTCAGAGTAATAACTGTGCAAGATTTTGTAAATTATACAAACACAGATTATGCATGTTTTATTAACAGCTTATTCCTTAATCCTTTATGATTAATAACAAGGAAAAGTATGTAAGGGCTCTAATCTACAGTATTATATATAAATTAGCTTTGATTCAGAAATATGTTGGTCATATCTGTTGAAACAAAGAATGCGGTAATTTATTCAAATGAAAAAATTCAAGAAAAATTGTACTGAAAAGGGGGAAAAAAGTGTTGTATCAGTTTTTTAAGAAATTCTTGATACCAATGGCAAGTAATATTGGATTTGCTTTTTAGATTGGCATACATAATAAGAAAAAAAGTTGAATAGTTTCCAAAATTAATAGTGTATGCAAGTAAGTGTTAAAAAAAAATAATTTCTGTAAAATATTTGCACCTACTTTAACACTTTTTTTTCTGGTGAACTTCATCTTAACAGAAATATTCAAATGCCGAAATGATAAATGTTTTTTAAGTGTGATTTATTTTTACAGTTTTTGTGGATTCCTAATTGTAAAAAGGGCATTGGAAAATAATATTCACAACTGATCCTATCATTTACTCCTGAGTATGATATTTTATCATTACTATCATTGCAAAGCTTACATTTTAAATGATGTTACTTGATCTTGGAAAATTATTTATGTATCAGGTGTTTTTCGATGATGATTTTCCGTCATTGTTTCATTCATGCACTTTTGAAATATTAGACTGTTTTGAAAGTAAAAATGTAAAAATTCTAACAAGGCAAACTGCACATTTGTGCACACAAAACAATTAATCATAATTCAGTGTTACGTGTTCAACTTGAAATTATATAAATATTTTCTTTAAAAATTGTGAACTTGTGTTTCAGTTTTTAAATAGATGATATAACAAAGTTTTGAATTCCAAAACTGATTGATTCCAAAGCTATAAAATATTATATGTAAAAATACTTTACAGTTTTGGAATCAATTTGTTTACTGTACACCATCATTTGCAGAATAAATATGAAAGTTACATTCCAGTTTATTGCAATTACTAAAATCTGCAATTTAAAAAGTGTGCAATATTATATTAGTGTATTTTATAATTTTATGTTTATTTCAAAATGTTAGATTTTGTGCAATAATTATTATAAAATATATTGATTTATTGTTGTTTCTATACCATTATAATTTCAGAAAGTAAGCAGCTAACTTTTAACTATGCAAACTCAATTTAATGTATTCAGAATGTGCATATTTTACCTGAGATAAATGTTTTATTGTTACCCCCTGTAATATAAAGTAATGAGTATTTTTTACTTAAAGTGCCACTAATTGCTCAATTTCATTAAATTATATCTTCTAAATTATATCTAAAGTCCTTGAGTTCCCCCCCCCTCAGTAAAGCAGAGCTGTGTTTATCTGACTTTTTGTAACTATTTTTCAATGCATAAAATTTTTGTATCAGTAATTTTATAAAAATTTATGTGAAAGTTAAAAATACTTATTTTCAAATTTCGCCTCTATATTTCTTATCATTAGAAAGAATCTTAAAATAAAAATTGAGGTTCAAATTTTTAAAAAATAGAAAGAGTTATTTAGTTAATTATATTTATATAAACGGAAGAGAATTTTATGTTTGCTAAAATTTACTGATGCCAAAACTTCAAAATATTTTAATTTGAAATTTATCAATTGTATTGAGTTTTACAATTGCTTGCTAAAATTTACTGATGCCAAAACTTCAAAATATTTTAGTCTGAAATTTATCAGTTGTATTGAATTTTACAATTGCTATTGCATTCTATTATCCGAAATAATTGAGGTGCAGCCATTAAAAATTTGAGATACAAAAGTTGAAAGGGAACCATGGGCACTATTCTCACAATACATTTACATATCTATATTATTTAAAAGTAATAATTGAAATTTTAGTTTCCTTTCTCACAGTGTTTACAGTTAACTATGGTGGGACCACCTGATAAGCAGATTTTAGTTTGCTGTTTTTTCATGCGGTTTCTGTTTGATGACTACTGCTTGTTTGCTTTTACTTTTGAAAATACCAGTGCAGAATTTATTGGATGAGGGGTAACATTTCATTGCTATACATAATGATTTATGTTATTGCATAAGTTACTGTCCTTCATCTAACCTGTAATTTTAATATCTGTCTTTTTTCTTTACTTTTATGTTGACAATTCAGACATTGCATCCTTAATCAAGCATACCAGTGATAATAGTTGGTAGTTTAAAAAGTAAGGTGAAAAGCCCTGTGAGAGACAAACTTTATTCCATAGGCAGTTTTATAAGTGCTGGCTTAAAAGAAATAATTAAATCCATACATGTCATATTCATATTGCAATGGTTTGCTGAATGTGTATCAGTTATGAATCACATTCCACCTTGGTGTTTCTTCAGAGGTCTGAAGAATCATTATTACGAAGTCTGGTTTGTTATGCAGGTGATTCATGTCTCGCAATGATAGTACTGTAACAAGTCGCACATAATGAGGGCTGCACACAATCATGCATAATTGCACAACAGCACAATAATTTTTAAGAATAATTTTGGCTGTTTTCTGCAAATTATATTGTGCAAGCATTCTGATGTTTAACACTATAAGAAAATTAACCAGCAGCATGTTCTGCTGGTTTCAAATACCATAACTTTCTTCTTAAATAAGCTCTATTTTGAATTTTTTTGGAAAAGAATGATAATAGGTATGTTCTGTTTTATTGATGCTTGTTTTGTCTCAAATTCCACATAATGCATCCATGTTTCATTTCCTGTATCAGTACAGAGCAGAAACAGAATACCTTCCTTCTGAATGATACTGTGCATTACTGAGCTATCTACTGAAATGTTGAGTTCCTCAGCAATGTGGTGATGTTGAATGTAATGATTATATTGAATGAGAATTTCAAGAGTGCAAACATTGCAAACGGTAACTGTATTTATCTACCATAAATGACACATTTGTAATCTGTAGCTGGTCAGATTGTTGCTTATTTTACACTGTCTTGCCTTTATCAAGTTCAGTGCTCCAAAACCAAACTTATTTACATAATATGACATTAGCACTGTGTACTTGAAAAAGTTGATGAATTCTTGGGTATGATGTTTGCTTTAGGTGGAGGAACTTTATACATCATGATTTGTTCAAGTTACCATTTGCACAACTCTCTTACCACTCATGTTTCACTTGCACCATCTGTCGATAGCATTCAAATACTAGGATCTTTTGTTGTTTTCCATGTAAGAAATTTGAATTAATAGTAGGATTATTACTTCTGTGAGAGATCTTGTTATCTTACTTTATGAATCGACTTCATATTAACTTCTGAAGAATGAAACAATGAAAAAAATATTTATTTTAAGAAAAGAATGAAGTTTACTGGTTTCAGAATTCATGATTCAGTGTTATTTTTCCCACCATTTTGATTTTATAAGGTTTTGCTGTAACTGTGTTACTTATCTGCTGTGGGGGGGAGAAGTTGGGATTTTTACTACAGAAATGGCATAATTTAAGACTGTGAAGGTATTTTTAAAATTGCAAGAAATTTTTCCTTATATAAAATACATAATGCTAAAATAAGTGGAAGAATTTTTGTCAGAACTGAAAATGTTTGTATTGTAAGAGCTTGGAATGTAGCTGCTTCAACATTTTTAGGAGTTAATTTAATATTTGAATTTTCAGTTATAATATAAAATGGAAAACAAAAATTATGGCACGATATAATCATCTGTTTAAAATTATGCTTTCCAATGTTTTTAGCTTTGCTTATATTATTTGCTTGTAATTTACACTAAGTTCCCAGATTAAAATTATGTAATGATAAATAAAGAAATATAATTAATAAAAATTAATTGATTATTATTATTATAAATGAATTTTTAATTATAGGTAAATGTGATATAATAGACTGAGTGCTGTATACTGTATCTATCAACTTTAATAACAACAAAAAGATGGTGAGTGCTTATAAATTTAAGTTGATTGAAACATAAGCATATAATGCAATACATTAAATGAGTTATAAAGACATCAAACAAACTTGAAACTGATGTCCTCCATCTGCTTAAATGCATTGTTTGAGGCAGTGTGTCTTCCACGATGCATATTAATATTTCCTGGGGAATAGTATGTATTTTATAGATGATGGCAGTCTTGACTTCAGTAATCATCCGCAAATGATTTGTAAAACCGTTTTCTTTCAAGTAACCCTAGACGAAGTAGTAATCCAGAATTGACAAATATGTGGAGCAGGATGGCCAAATCACCAAAGCTGAAGATGATTTTGGAATATCTGTTGGTGGACAGCCATACTTGTGTTTGCTGTTGTGCCACCCTATTGGAACCAAATTTTATCCACCAACTATCTTGTCCACAATTATGGTGTTCTTCATTGTTTGACATCAGTACTTGCTAAATATCTATGACACAGTTTGTTTGAATAAAACCCTCCATCGTTGCAAAATGTTAGCCAACACTATAATATAATGCATAATGATATAACACACAAGGTTTTATGTTATCCTGTATCAAGAAACATTATTCAATACAAATCACAGCACAATCAAAATAGCAAAGAACTAGTGACTCAGGTTTCAAGATTCAAGTTTATTCAATTCTAACACATATTCAACTGGCATTGCCAGATCCAAGCACAACAAATATACATCATGAAGAATTTATGCCCTTTACTGCCAATTAAAATATATTTCCATATAAAATTTCTTACAAACGGTCTATAATATATTAATTATCTGACTCCTGGCTGACCACAGATACAGGTATTGCATGCATGCATATGCGCATTCTGACAGAGTTTTCAACTCAAACTGTTAAATACAATGTTCACCACTCTGTTCAATATTAGAATAAGAAAAATAACACTCAAAAACTTTTTTCTGATGCACTAAATTTTTCTCATGGAACTACTGCTCTAAAGAAATATCACTGTTCTTGATACAAAAAAATTACTGTCATTTGCAAAGAAAATTTCATAATTAGTTTTGGATTATCTTAAACTTTTAATAGAATTATTTTATCAGAAGGTTTGAATAAAAATTTATACTTTTTTATGAAATTTGATCAGTTGAGTAGTTTTTAGAGTGTGGGACTTATGTAATATTGAAAATATTATCGTCATCTGAAGGAAATTTATCAGGAGGCACATCTGGTAATGAATTTATTCCGAATAATTAAGAGTATCAGTATTTAATTTTATAGCTTTGAAAAGTAGATAACGTTTGCATGAAGTATTGTAATTCCAAAATTTTGTAATTGTGCAGTGTATCAAAAGTACTTAATTAAAGCATTAATAAAAAAAAATATCAGTGATAAGTAAGAATTTAAATTTTTATCAGTAATGAATATGAAGCAAATCTTATTTTAATTTGAGCATTTAGGTTTTTAAGTTATTAATTTCTTGCTACATCAGGATCAGAGTTTAATTTCTTTCTAATTATATAATTTATTATGTGTACTGTGTAGACAAAAGGAAAAAGAACAGTGTATCTTAACTATCAAAAAAATGTGACATACCAAAAATTCTGATGAATAGGGATAAAATGTAAGGGCAACCTTGGCATCTAATTGATTCATTTACTACACAAGAACTAAGTATATAGGTAAGTAATACTGCTAGAAACTGCACTATTACCTATCATAAAAAATTTTATTCTGTTTTAAAATGGTCATGTGACCATACATAAGTTTCACATTTACATTTTAAATGCTGTTTGCCACATAAACATGTCAGTGACCATCTGTCCTGGTTATTAGACTAGTGGGTGTGGATTCATTGAAATAATAAGCCTGTGCCCAAGCCTGGAGATGGGTATGATAATAGCTTCAGCATATACATTTCTCACTACGCATTATTTTTGTGAGGAATTATTTTACATGATATAAACAAAGCTGATTGTTCATTACAGATACTACTTTTAACACAAAAGTTTAGCTTAAAATCTATAAGAGATATGTTATGTAAACTATATGGAAATTTAGCATTGATGATATCTGTTGTTAACCAGTTATAGTTATAAAGCAGTGTTAGTTATGCAGTAATTTGAAAGTACATGTGTATGATTTGAGAATATAGGCTTGCTTTCTGATTAATGGTTTAACTTCACAACTGTCATTCTTACTTATACTCAAAAAACTATTACTTTTTATATTTTTCCATATTTTACTGTTGCCCTTTCTTTTTAGATTTGTCATTGAATATTATCCAGAATGTATCATTTCACTATTTTCGAAGCACATTCTTGGATATCTGAGAGGAGGCTGTTTGTAGTAATAAATATAATATTAATTTAAATTTAGAGAAAGAAAATGTGTGTTTAAAGTTATGAGAAATATTTCAAAGCAGAAAAATTCAAGCTCAGTTTTCAGACATATATATATGTTAGCCAAAAATGTGAACTATGATTTAATTTAGTGAGATTAGAGTCATTAAAATGCTGAATTGATTTCATTTTTGTGTATGTAAAATAACAATATTTGTTGAAATCCAATAATTCTAAAAATTCAGATGTGGTTATTCATAATATTTTCAAAAATGAATACATACTTCTCACTTATATGAAGGTGATTCTTCTTTATTAATTGTGTGTTGTTTAAAGTGCTTGAGTACTACTTTAAAGGTATGCTTTGTGAATTGGATAAGATAAATTTGTTTTAATACGTATAGAGATTCAACCAACTAAATGAAGAGGGGCTTAAATAGTCATGCATTCAGTCACAGCAAATATTATCCAGTGTCAAGCTTTCAAGTCTCTATCTCCTCAATCATTAGTAAATCATACTTCCTATGAATGGCTGTTTAGCAAGTAATGTTAAACAGTGAAGACATTTTGCTTTTTATTTCAGGTTTGAAATATTTTTTTTTCACCCACCATCAGATAATTCTACAATTAATGGATGATATGTTTAGCTTCGAAAGCATTGTAAAACTTCTAAAATACTTCATGTACCTTAAGGGTTTACCATTTCTTAACAGTTTTAAATATTCATGTTAGTAAAATATTAAATATGTTTTTGTTAATGTGTTTCTTATGGTTGTACTCATTCTTTTAGAAAAATGGAATTTGTTGATTTAAAAATTATCATCATGTAAATATAATGTACATCTTGTATTCATAATTGACGCAATGTAATAATTGAATTTATATTTTTATATAAATGATTGTAAATAAATTTATTATTTAAAATACTATAATATTTTTACTTCTTGATTTTGGAATTCACAAATCAGTGTACTTTTTTTCATTTAAATTTTCTCAAACTTTTAAATTATTTATTATTTTAGATTAAATATTTTACGTTACAAGAAGGTACTATCTGAAATGAATAAACCTGTGACATACTTCCATCAAAATCACAGCATGCACAGTGAAATTTTTCTGAGTTAGCAGAATAAAAATTATTAATTTATAAATTGTAAATAACTGACAAATTAAAACACAAATTTATCAAAATTAATATGTAATAATATATTAAGTCAAATAATGATTAAGTATGTTAAGTTCTTTCTGATAATTAAAATAACAATAATAAAAGTAGGAATAAAATGTTAATCAAAATACATTTATATTCTCTTTATTTTTTAATGAAATACATTACACTTCATTTTTAATATCAGATATTCTTGTGATTATTATATGAAAATTTCTGAAAAACAGAAATTTCTTTATAAATATAGCTAGAAGTACAAGAAAAATTAAAGGAATTAATTATTTATAGATAGGCATTTTACAAATATATGAAGATATTTTATAAAGAATATAAAGCAATAATTAACATTCATTTTCCCAGGCTGTTCTTCATCAGTTTTATTTTAATTAAGAATTATTTTTATGCCATATTGATTCCACTTTTCTCTTATAATACAGTGCAAAGTCTGAGAACCGGACTCGTCGAGACTTTGGCGATTCCGGATTTGGGATTTTTCTGGATATTAGATCATCAGTTTAAATCTAGTATTTTGAATTATAAAATTAAAAATATGAAATCGTGATTTATGAAATAATGAAGCATTTGTGATCTGAAGGGTATCAAAATTTACCAAAAAAAAAAAGCTTAATATTTGTTTGTTCACTTTATTAAACATTCTTTTGCATGTAAATTGTTTAAGATTGCTTCATTTTTTGTGCTAATACTTTCTCTTTAATTCTGTACACAGACATAATCTCTTGTTCAGTTACAAAGTTCCACTTTTCAAGTCCTGTATTTGCTGTGTCGAGAATTCTGACCAACTTGTCAATCAAAATTTTTTCGTTTTCAATAACCTCTATGTTACTATATATAGCGTAGAACTATACTACAGATTTCATTGTCCATTAATTGATTGATGATTGAAGCATTGTGATCCCAATGAAAAACTTTATTATATCATCTTCATTTATTACTGTTTCTCCACAGTTCTTTACAAAACCCATTAATTTGAAAATTTCACCTATGGTTTCTGATATCCGAAAGCCTTCAAATTTGCGGCTATCATCTTCATCATCCTCACCATGAAATATGGTAGCTGGCCATAAATTATGCCAATCACTTTTTAAAGTATCTGGAGACACATCCTCTTACGATCTTGCAATGCTGCACACAGCAGATTTTATGCTAGAACATTTCCAAAAGTCTTGAAACATCTTGCCAATATTCAAGAAATTTAATATGGATTTTAAAAATGTGGCTTTATATTTTTGCCCTTCAGCGCTCTCACTGTTCCGATATCCAAAGGCTGAATGAATGACTTGGGGGAAAGAATAACACGGATACATTATCTTTCATTAAAACTTTAAATGAATTATGAGCCGAACAGTTATCTACAATCAGGACAGTTTTTGCGTCATCAGGTAAATTAACCGAATTCAAATCTTGCCGAGTCTCGGGTATGAATCATTACATTAACGTTTGTGCCATCCGTGCTCTTTTATTTGCATGATATATAACGGAAAAATCTTTACTCCTTCAAATGCTCGAGGTCACATATTTTTTCTGATTACGAAAACGTTTACACTTGTGCGTTCCTGCAGCATTTGCACCTGCTAAAACTGTTAGTCTAGCTTTAGAACCTTTGACACCAGTTGGACACTTTTCTGTAGAGGTTGCCAAGGTATTTAGCAGTACATATTGCCAGAAAAGACCAATTTCATCAACGTTATAAATTTGTCCTGGAGATAATGTTTCACTATTAATGAGTTCAATGAATTCATCTGCAAAAAGTTCAGCAGCTTCAGTATCAGTGAAGCATTTTCAACTGAAATTTTTAATTCCATTATACCAATGCAGTTTTAAAATTTGGTTAACCAGTCTATAGAATATGTGCACTCAGTTTTTTAAGTTAATTTCTTCATGAAATATTTTCGCTTGAGCCCATTAGCATTGGACCCATCAATGGCTTGCCCTCGCTGCATCTCTGTCTAACCATTCAATCGTCACTTTTAGTATAGCGATTAATTTTTGTTATTCATTGTGAGTGGTGTGTCGGAATCCACAAAAATTCATAATTCATTCTTTTCTGTTATGTCATATACAGTTGACTTTCCAATGCCATACTCCTCGCATAATTTTGAGACGGATATACCTATATCCATATTTTGCAGCAATTTCACTTTTTGTTTAATGGACATCGAAACATGCTTTCACTTTGTATATCCTGTTGCAGCTCCAGAATTAGAAAATCCTTTCGACATAATTGAAAGTGCAAACTTTAGTTTTAATAAAATTGCTGTAATTATAAGAGCCTACAAAAATAATAAGCTGGATCAAATTAGAAAGTAAGGAACAGTGCAATCTGCTTTAGTAACTGAAATTCTTTGGAATCAGTAAAGTATAATTTTAGCCTAGCTTAACAGTGTCTGTATACATGATTAGCTGTGTAGCATGGCGACGAAATCTTCTGTTAAATTTTGCCTTGCTTCTATTACGCACTGAGACAATTAAGCCTGAATTGTATTAATTTAGTTATTTATTATACTTACATCTAATTCTTGCACATGCTTAAGGCTGAGTCCTGAATAAATAAATTGCTACATATACTTAAGCTTACTGAGGGCCGGCACTAGATATTTTGCCGCCTGATGTAGTCTCTGCCTGTCCTAAGTTCTACTACCAAGCACCTCCATAACATCTAAATTTTTGCTGTTCCTTAATTTTGGATCCCAGTGTTTTCTCTAAATTCTAAAAGGTTTGTCATCCCTTAATTTTTGCTATTCAATCCTTCTCTAAATTTTGTCATCACTAAATTCTGCCGCCCTGTGCGGCCATATGAGGCTGGCACTGGTTCTGGGTTTATATGAATCTAAATCACTAAATGTAATCTTTTGGATGTAATGAATATGATTAACAAAATCTATTTTTAACGTATGGAAAAAAAATTTTGTTAAACTTTTCCTTGTCAGCATTTAGTGCATTTAACTTACATCTTTAATCATCGCCAAGAATAATGTCGACATAAAAGGGTTTCCGTACTCTTTGTTGTTCAATTACTAATATAAAAAAAATGTTTAGGGATTGCTGCATGAGTCATTACTCAAGTTGTCATGTGTTGATATGCATACGGTGATGAAAGCAAAATATAATAAATAATGATTCGCCAGGTTGGCTTCATGGATATAAAATATTAGATAGTATATTTTAGATGTATGCCAAGCAGATACACAGCTACAGAGCCAAATTATTGATTACACAAATTTATAATAAAATGATTGTTTCTTCAATAACAAGGTGTTTTATTTAGTGCTGGAATGAAATTAAGAATTGGGGTTCTCCACATGTTTCCTTACGAGGAAAAAAAATCAAATGTGCATGCCTAAAGCATAAAAAAATTTTTTTTGTTGGTGGCTTAGAGGTTTGGATATTGAACATACAGATCTCGGATTTTGTACTGTATTTGTTTAATACATTTAAAGGCATAACCAAATTATTCTGTGCTTTATGGAAAAGTAAAAATAGGACAGTTTTTATCAATTGAAAATTAATAAAGCATTCGACAAAAGATTAAGCTTTATCAGATATGTGTTTACATCTGATGTGACCTTATTAAAATATTGTGACTTTACTTAGTAGATCACAATACTGACTTAAAATAGAGAATCCACAGAATTCCTTGGTTTTGAAGAGACTGCTTCACTTTTTAACCACTTCTAGCAAAATAGCATGTAAAATCAGGTATATACCAAGACAGTACCACCAGCCATCTGATGGATACCCACAACTTTTTCTCAAAATAACAAGAATACTTTTCCCCTCCTCATAATGGGTCTTCATCAGGAATGAAATAGCCTCTTTCTGTGGGGCTATTTTACTTAAAACTGAATTCCATGTACATGTATATATTTAATGCTATAAATCTTTTAGTTCCATGATATGCACCACGTTATTGTTCACATATTCTGAAATACACATGTTGTATTTCAGAAAATACTCTCACAAGTGTTAGAAAATGTTTCCAAACATCATACCTACGACAATTCTTTATTTGCTTTATATCAAGATACATCATATGTTGGAATAACCTCCTGATACAATTATAATACATTATACAGAGAGATTTGTGTAAAAAAATGTATAATTTTTAGATGAGGATGATGTTGTTTTTATGATTTTAAATTTAATAAAATTACAGTTTAATTTAAACTTACATATTATTTATCATGTAGTGAATTAGAATTTAAATATATATTATAACCACAAATCTTATTTTTTATTTTGCACTATTTAATATTTAGCATTTAAGATAAATAATAATAAAGTGCATAAAGATTAGGATTATCTTACGAAAATAAAAACTTCTGTAAAATGTTATGAATGTATGTGTTTTTCTAAAAATGCATAATAGTTAAGTTACTTGAACAAAATGTAAAGTTAGAAAATAGTATATTTACCAGATTTTGATTTATCATGAAATCTGAGGAGCACATGCAGAAGTTTTCAAATAACACATATACTTCTGTATTTTTGATTCAACTATTCCGAAATGATTTACTGAAAATCCGATTAGTGGTTAATTTTACGTGGGGTAATTCCTGGAAAACAAAGAAAAATATATTCTGTAGAATAAATCGTGGACATTTTAATTTTAACCTAAATAGCTTCTACTTCTGGAAATAAATAATGAGAAAAGGTTTATGATCAAAATTCATAAAAATATTTCATTTGAAAAACTTATTCTGTCTTAGAATATATGTCAGCATAATTTTATTAAATTAAAAAAAAATTATATCGGCTTTTCACATATGCAGTCAGTTTACACATACAGTCAAATACCAAAAATCCGCACTGCCTCTCAAAATATAAACATTGAATTTATAGGTTCCAGAAACCGCAGAATGGAGAATGAAATACCGAAGAAAAATATTTATCCAATAATGATGTCATAATTACTGAATAATAATGATTCTGTATTAGTGGCAGAAAAAAGATCTTGGGCCAGAAGAGGTTTTTAGTATGGATGATGTGTTCAGATGAGCCAACACTGGCATATCAGATAACCAATGAACCAAATCATTGGCTCTGTTTTGAAGGCGCCACAGCAAGAAAACGATTCCGACACCGACACAGATAATGAATTTGATAGGAGAAAATATCTTTTAATGAGGGTTTGGAATATGGTGAAAAATACCTAATATATTTAGAACAACAGAGCTGTGTCACAGAGCAAGAGATTATGACCCTGTAGAATTTACAAAAA
>KK117010.1:415561-437347 GCA_000611955.2 Stegodyphus mimosarum
AAAAAAAATGAAATAATTTATGCTTTATTAGTATCCCTTATTTTTACACGTCTCTTATATGTCCTTCATGCTTTAAAAGATTCCTGCAATCACTAATATAATAAATATATATATATATACATAGTAATTTAAGGCATATAATAATGTATATTATTGTACATAATAATTTAAGTAAATGTATCTAATATGCCTTATTTATTTTGCACTTTTAATCTGAATATTATGATTTGGCTTTTCTGTCCTGAAATCCGCACAACCTCTGGTCCCAAGCATTGCGGATTTTTGGACTTCTACTGTATTCTCTAAATATTCATGAAAATTATCTTGACTGCTGAAATACTTTTTTAAGTAAAAAATTGGTAAGAAATCAAGGCATTTTCACATGCTCTTATGGTCAGTACATGAACTTGTTGGGAGGTTTTGTGTTCAGCTCACATCAAGTTCCCTGTAAATTTTTCTAGATTAATCATGAAATTTGTTTTTTTTTTTTTTCCTTATTTTAAAATTCCTTTTTTAACCACACATGTAACATGCACAGAACATAATTCTTTTGAATCTATTCATTTTCAAGAGAAGTGAGAAACATATTTTTTTTTAAGTATTAGAATAATGCTTAATCATTTTAATCTAATGCAAAAATGAATATTGCTTTATATAAATACTTCAATTTATCATTTTTCACATTAGTCATTCATTACATTTCAATACTGCTCCTCCTGTCATTAGCTTAGGAAAGCATTTCTTTTGACTAGTTAGTTCTCAAGGTTTGAATAAGCATATAAATACATAAAGAAGCTCATACAAATTATATGAAAAAAATCTTCTGGAGAGAACATTTATGGAATAAAAAAAAAAGTCTTCACCATTTATGAGAAGCTTTTAGGTAAAATTCTTGTAGGTTGTATAAGGGGATACTCGGATAACCGGCACTTGGCAAGGTTCTTGAAATCGCGTGTGCCAAGTGCCGCTTATCCGAGATAATCCCAATATATCCTTTTAAGCCTTTTGTATTGAATTAATGAACTCATTCATCATTGGCTTTTCAGAAAATCAAGTAACAAGCTAACACTAAAATTAGTTTAATATTGATTATAAATAGTCTTTGTGCAAATGGATAACCATTTTATTTTAGATGGTTTATTACTGTTACAAATAATATACAAAATATTAAAGCATACTTTACTTTGTATGTTACAATATCATAAACCAAGCACCAATTCTATTTTTAGAAAGGCTTATACTATGATTTTTTTAAAAAATAAAGCTCAACAGGATTTTCACTTTTATGCGTAAAGGCAATTTAATAGAAAACTGCAAATCATGAAGAAATTATTTAGCTATTTATTCAAATACCATTTTGCATTTGTTTCATATGCATCAGGGGTATGGATAATCAGAAAGTACCTAATATGCTAAGGTCCAGTGAGAGCCAAATGAATTTTAATACTAATAAAAGTGAGGCATACTCCAATTATTTGCAACCCCATTTTACACATATGGTAGAAATGGCATGATTTTACTAGTTACAAGTATGCATGTGAGAACAGCCAATTCATATATGCCCTTCCACACACGTATTTGCACACATGTTGGTTCATATGTATTATATTTAACCATCATTCCACTTCAGTCACCAGCTGTAAAAGTGTAAATATTGGTCATACAGATTTCTCTTCTTTTTTGCATGAAATTTTGGTTTTTTTTTATAAAATACCTATTTTTATTATTAATTCTGCATAGAACAATATCTATGACCCATAAAGATGGCCAAATATTTTTCAACAATTAACAAAATCACAAAATTTCACCCTCCTATGAAAATTGTCAGTTTTTCATAGGAGTTAACATAATCAGAATGTATGTTTTATTACTTTATTTAACAAATTCTATTAGAATGTAAAAAGACAGATATTACTTTAGCCACTGAAAATAAAGCTATTTAAGATAAATACATAAAAAACATTGCTTCAAATGTCTTTCATAACTGCCAGTCTTGAAATACGAAAAATTGGGATCTTCCACAGTTTTTTGGAATTTGCTGCACAGTCGAAAAAAATTACGATTTTCATTTTGTGTGGCAACATCATTTTAAAGAAATTCCAAACTGACTTATGGTATGATTTTGTAGATATACTGCATTTTATTTTGTTATTTTCTTCCATTTTTGCATGGAGTAAATTCTAAATAGAGAAAGAAAGCTTTTACTGTATTACTATTGTGTGGATAGTTTTAGTAATTCGTCACTATTGACGTAAAACAAAATACAAAGATTTAGTTATTAAATATTAGTTGAATCTTCATAAGTTCTACAAATGTCCAAGTAAATCACGAAAATACAGGTCAAATAAGATATAATGAGAAAGTTAATCCTAAGGGTGGGAGAATAGTAGTTGCACAATTTGATTAATTCAAAAAATTCTATTTATTGCTGGAAAACAATGAAGACAGTGAAGGATTGGGAGATTCTGTGACCTGCTGTCTCATGATAAAATTGCGTGAGTTAGCAGCTGTGGCCTTTTAACAGCTGTCTGAAGATACATTTCTCCATCTGAGGATAATTCAAGGCATTTCTAATTCAGCAGTTTTTACATGCTGAGTTAAATAAACTAAATAAATTATGGTACTCTTGTTATTGGGACGAATTAAATGTATGCATGTATGTGTACATGTATGCACATACATATGGATATTTGTATAAAAACACACATATACATTTCTGAATCTGGTCCCGATAACAGAAGAGTTGCGGAAGTGCTTCCGAATTTTTTAAGACCAATCACACCTCTCACAAAAATTTATGTCTAAAAAACTGAACAGTTAATAAGACGTTTCTCTCAGTTCAAATTGTTAAGATTTTTTAAACTATAAGCAAGAAAAGTTTCTCATTCTCTAAGTGGGATTAATTTTTGTTGTCAAGAATCTGTTTCTTGCACATTTTCCTTTGTAAAACATCCTCCATAAAATTGCATTTTTTTTTGATAATCAAGCTATTTATGCACTTATTTTTAATAATGCATCAGCATACTGAAACTCTTTACTGTTTTCATAATCACACATGTCTAATGCAACCTCACAACTTTCACGTACAACTCTCTTTTCATCTTTGACATAACGGTTTAAAATGTCCATACACTCTTCAGTTGCAATTGCACCTAAAGCCTCGGCACATTCATGCCGAACCATCTCGTGTTCATTCTCATTAAATAAAACTTGAGCTAACTGTTTCACAGTTGATTTATTCTGCATTTGACCCAAAACATATGCTATTTCATGACGAAATAGTGGAGATCCACACGTAAGTCCTTTGGCTAAAGCTAAGGCTGAATTATCGGTTCCCATATTTCTAAGGCTAAACATTGCTTGGTACCTTTTGTAAAGTGTCTGTGATTCATCTAAAAGCACTGATTCTAGTTCATTTACTGAATTATAAATACTTTTAGGCAGTGGTGGAGTGGGATCGATAGAATTATAAGGATTTTGAGAAAGATCATGATTGTAAATTTCTTTGTCTTGCAGTTTTTCTAGAGCTATCTGACAAGTCTCTGAAACTTCACGACTAGGATCATTTAAATGCTTTCTAAGAACAGAACAGCTGCTTTTTAACCCTATAGCAGCAAGAGCTTCCGCAGCTTCATGACGAACTATTACCTCTTGTTCTGCATCATTTAAAATAGATTCTAGCTTAGGTACAGCTAGTGGATCTCGCATTTGACCCAAGCAGTAAGCACATTCGTGTTTTAGAAGAGCAGATGAATCTTCGAAACATTTTTCAATGCATTTTATAGACAATTCTCCACCGAGATTTCGAAGAGTAAATAATGCTCGAAATCTTTCTTTCATTGGTCTCTTTACATCAACTAATATTCTACCGATACTTTCAATTATCAATTTATTTTCCTTCGACAATTCCATAGCCAAAATTCGCATCACAAATTTACACGTGAGAACTTCCGCAAGACAAACTTTTCGGAGACGTTAGGCACAGGAAAAATCTCTTTTCTACAATTTTAATGACAACCATATACAAGGTTACCGCAGTCCGCAAATTTTATTTTGTCCCATATTTTTTGCATGGCCTTTAGAACTCGTATAAAAATGCGAAGTTCCTTTTTACTCTCCTCTGAAATACGAAATTGCCCCCTTTCTATATACCTTTCCTTCGCACCGTAGCTTGATTTTTCGTCCATCGGTGCAGAAAGACTTAGCGGGTGCAAAACAAGACATCTGTCTGTCTTCTCCCCTTTTGAGAAATTACTCAAGTTCACTGAGCCTTACAGAGATGGGGAGTGCTAATAGACGTCATCTATTGGTAAGGATAGCGTCAGTACGGAAAGTTACAGGAAAAACAAGCATATGATTTAAAGCAATTTCTAACCATTATTTAATGTCAGAGGCCTACAAACATAATAAATAAATCAATTTAAAGGCACTTCAATGATACATATTTGATTTTGTTTGGAGAAAATAAGGCTACTTATCTGAAAGCTCCTGTTTTCCTTCGGATTGCAGAAAAATGAACAGCGAGGAAGATGAGACCCCTTTTGCACAGAAAAACTGTCACATTTGAGGGCGAGATACTTCGGAGAGAAACCTTAATAGCTTTTCTAAGGAAATAACTTCTGGATTTTTGCTGATATCCCTTCGCATTGTGTATGGTTTTATGATTTTGTCTGATGTTGTTTGAAAAAAAAAAGTGTATGAATATGTTTAGAAACCGCAATATTAAATGTTACCGTACTTAATATATACTTTTGTGAGGACACAATCGTATAATTTTAAGACATTTTTCTTACTTCCTTTTCTTTTCTTTCTATAGGCCATTTTTATTTTTTTTCTCGCCGTTACTTTTGGGCTATTTATTTTTAATTTTATTTTGTCCCATATTTTTTTTCTGGCCTTTAGAACTCGTATAAAATATATGAAGTTCCTTTTTACGCTCCTCTGAAATATGAAATTGCCCCCTTTCTATATATCTATCCTTCGCACCCTAGCCTAATTTTTCGCCCATCAGTGCAGAACAAGACATCTGTCTGCTTTGTCTGTCTGTTGCGTCCAGTTTCGGTTCTGTAGCTTATTGGTCTGTCAACTTCGTTTCTATTTCGTGTTGACAGTTTTTTACGAGGAATAAAGCGCGTACTTGTGAAACAAATTTAATATGTAATGATTATAAAAAAATGACTTTAACATATTACTATACCATTAATTACAAAGCGAAAATTTTTTTGAAATCAATCGTGATTATTTACAGATCCGCTGTGTGTTTAGAGTTTAGTATATACTATGGTCTCGTGTCAATTCATATTTCCAGTTAAGAAAATCCAAAAATGAGCATAAATGTAAATGTAAAATAGAAAATTAAAGCAGTTAATAAGACGTTTCTCTCAGTTCAAATTTTTAACAATTTTATCATCTGGCACTTAAATATAAAGAATAAAATGTTAGCGGTTAGTTGCGCAAAAGGAATATTTTTCAGAATGATCAGCATACAGATAAATGCAGAACCATTCGTGTAACTAACAGATGTAAAAAGTAATTTATAGAAATGTCAGACTCAATGAATTCTACTTGTCACCCCACAGAAAAAGTACTTCATATATGTGAAATATGTAATAAGTCATTTTCTCAGAAGTCAAAATTAAAGAATCACATGTTTAACCACACAGGAAAAAAACCTTATGCGTGTGAATTGTGTAACAGGTCATTTTTGCAAATGTCTGATTTAAAAAATCACATTCGTATCCATACAGGAGAGAAGCCTCATAGTTGTGAGGTGTGCAACAAATCATTTGCAGTTAAATCCAAGTTAAAGATTCACATGTTTATGCACTCAGAACAAAAACCACATGTATGTGAAGTATGTGGTAAATCATTTGCACTGTGGTCTCATTTAAGGAATCACATTTATATCCATACTGGAGAAAAACCTCATGTGTGTGAACTATGTAACAAATCATTTGGGCAAAAGTCTCATTTAAACATTCACATGCTTATACATACAAGTGAGAAGCCTTATGAATGTGACCTATGTAAAAAATCATTTGGACAGAAATCTCATTTGAAGACTCATATGCTAATACATACAAAACAGAAGCGTTATGTGTGTGGGGTGTGTAACAAGTCATTTCTACAAACATGTGACTTAAAGAACCACATTAATATTCACACAGGAGAGAAACATCATGTATGTGAGATATGTGACAAATCATTTGGGCAAAAGTCCCATTTAAAGACACACATGCTTATACATACGAAAGAGAAACCTCATGTATGCGATCTGTGTAACAAATCATTTTCAGTGAAATCTACCTTAAAAAATCATATGCATATTCACACAGGAGAGAAATCTCACATATGTGAAGTATGTAACAAGTCATTTGCTATAAAATCTGTTTTAAATAATCACATGCATATTCATACTGGAGTGATATCTCATGTATGTGAGATATGTAATAAATGTTTTGGTCAAAAGTCTCATTTAGATACTCACATGCTTACACATACAAAAGAGAAACCTCATACTTGTGAAATATGTAACAGATCCTTTTCAATAAAGTCTACTCTAAAGAATCACATACGTATTCACACAGGAGAGAAATTCCACATGTGTGATATCTGTAACAAGTCATATGCTGTAAAATCTAGGTTAAAAAATCATATGCGAACTCACACAAAAAAAGTTTGAATGTGATTTATGATTATTTGCATAAAAGTCTCATTTAAAATCTCATATATCTGTCTATATATATACCACAGCGAAAAGCGTATGTTTCATGGTGTGAGCAAGTTGTAGTGGTTACGTAACTTTTATGATAGTTGATATGCAATCAATAATAAAGGCAAGTTAAACACTATCTGCGTAGGTTGTTATGTTAGATATTTAAAAAAAGTATACTTATTGAAATATATTTTTATTATGTTGTTCAGTATATTTTTTGTTATTTAAAATGAAATATATTGAAAAGTAAATTTTTACTAGACTGTTATGTTAAAAAATGCTGATGATGTTTTATATTGGGTAATAGAAATAACTTTTCCAATTCCACATCTAAGAAATTGTTTATACAAGTTCATAACTACAGATGAACATCAAATCTACAGCAAAAAGAATATATTAAGCAGGAAATCTGCAACTGATTTTTGTTGCCAAATTTGTTTACCAGACATGTTCTGGTAAATAAAATACATACTTTTATAAAACTAGTTTTTATGTTAGTGCTGCAGATTTGAAAAAAGAGTTGGCAATCTAAGGATCTAATTTTCGAACGATTTTGTTGTCAGATTTGTTTATCAACCATATTTTCTAAGAACACTGTTATTTTTACTATCCTTTCTTAAATGCAGCACTCCATGTTCTTCTGATTGGGATTATTGTAAATTTCAGAGCCAAAATGTGGATAAAATATTTTTTTTAGATAAAAGTCAATCATTAAGTCTAAAAATTCAGCTTTAGATCCTTATTTTGAGGATTGTTATTAACTTTCATGATTGCTGTATGAAATGTCTTTATTTTTATTGAAATAAGTGATAGTTACATTTCTACCGCTGACCATGAAAACTAGCACAGATTAGCCAAACATGCCTTTATCATCTTTGCAGAAGTTTGAAGTTTGAATCTTGCTCTTTTTTTTTAATTAGATAGTAAAGATACACAAGTAGTATACTGTATCATAAACTTAAATAAATATGAGCCCAAATTTGTGCTAATCATTCCACTTGCTCTTTTTTTAGTTAGATTATAAAGATACACAAGTAGTATACTGCATCATAAACTTAAATAAATATGAGCCCAAATTTCTGCTAATCATTCCACTGGTAATCTAGAAGGAGCAGGCAGCTCTCTGTTTAGTTAGATAATCAACATCTCTCTCTCTCTCAATATATGTATATATATTTATATTATGTTGATTATCTAAAAAAAAACTGTCAAAAAATCTTAATTATTATCTAAAAAGAAAACTTATTGCTTGATTATATTAAAAAAATATTAGAATTGCATAAAATCGAAGCAGAAATTTTATGCATGTGTTGTGATGTCTTGCTTAACCATTACTTGAGCTAAATCACATTCTTTGGTGACAGTTTTTTTTTTTTTTTTTTTTTAAAAATTTTTTTTTTGTCTAAAAGTGATCAGTAAGAAGTAAATAAATATATATGTTGGCTATAAACTTAGCTAAGAATAAGAACTTAATTTATTTGTTTGAGATGTATTCAATAGAAATTATTTACTACATTACAAAATCCAAAACCCAGAGGCCAGGCCAGTAGGCATTTTGACATCTGATGCAATCTCTGCTCTAAAAGTTCTGCTGCCAGTGCCTCTCTTAAATTCTAAACATTTTACCATCCCTAAGTTTTGTTATGCAGTACCTATCTAAATTCTAAAGATTTTGTCATCCGGCACTGGTGCCAGCCCTGCCCAGAAGTCTATTATCTGGACCTACAGTACTTTTTTTTTTTTTGAAATTTTTTTGCAAAAATAGAGAAAGAATTCATCTGAGTAGCACATCACTTTAGCATATACTTAATACTTCACATATGCAGAGTAGACATTTTTTCATAATAAAATGAGGAGGATCCTGATTCTTAATTTCACTTGGACACTATATTAGGAAGGAACACAATCAGTATTAGCATAAATCTGTATGATCAGTAATTTGACTGTGTAGCCTCCATTTTGCTTAACATACATCTTAAGCTGAAACATTTCTACCAAAGTTCATCGTGGATTTTACGCCAACTGAATAATTTATACCTCTGATGGCAAGCTAGCAAATACTTTTTTATTATTATTATTTTTTTATTTTATCAGTGTATGATTATCAGCTCATGACAGTTTGAGAAATGACTCACACATTAATCAATCTTACTCACACATTAATCAACAGACTCACACATTAATCAAGTCTAAAGCAATTTTTCTTTTTAATGTTAGTAGATAGAATATCAAACATGGTAACCTTTTATGTTGACTTTAATATGTTAATGCTTGGCAACAATTACAGATTTCAGCCAACTATGCTGTAAAGTGACAGTGTATTAACAAGCAGAAATTTCTTTCCACATGCAAACTAAATTTTGTAAATGATATTTAAAGCCCAAAGATTATATGCCACCGAGACAGGAAAGTAGTTAGCGTTTCTGCTGTACCGAAGGGCCCAGGCTCGAATCCCTGAGATGGCATGGATTGTCTGTTCCTTCACAGGAGGTAATGGTGGCCCATCTATTAGATGCCTTCATAATAAAGTGACTACTGCTTCCATTCTTAGTAGTGGTTAATGCCTATAATGGCTAGTGCCAGCTTATTATAGGCATAAACCACTACTAAATGAAAAAAAAATCAATACTATTCCGTTAGAGCAGCATCAGTTAAAATGTGCTGCCTTTTTTTTTTTTTTTTGCCACCAATTATTGCCGAGTATAAAATTATGAAATAATAATAGAGTTCAAAAGACTAAAAAGAAGTTAGTTTTATAAAATTTAAATTTTTCTTTTTAATTTTTTAATCTAGAGTACTCTACACATAAAATAAAAAATAACAAAACAAAACAAAATTCAGTCTAAACCAGATGGCATAAAATTACAAATATCATTCAGTATTGTAGAAAAAGTTTCAGTTTTTGAATGTAACTGATGCAACATAATTTCTATCAAATATGACTAAATGGTGGCAAGTAGTGCCCTGCTGACATTTATTTCTCCATTTAGCACTGTTCCACAGTTTGGGTATGGCATCCAGTTTCAGGGTCTATAAATTTGTAACTGCGATTCACAATGAAAGGTTCATATACAGCATTTCTAATTCCCCTTTTTTAATATCCTGTCCAGCAGTCTGAAAATAAAATGCTGCCATCCACGTTGTTTTTCCTGCATAAAGCCCGAATACCCATTGTTCTGGAAGAAAATGTCCAACGTTGTTTTTTTTTTTCTTTTTGTAAAAAGATTTTAAAGTAGCTATTCCAATCTATTGTCATATTATGGCTGATTTCTAATTGAAGTTAGAAAAATTCAATCGATGTCAATTCTTGTTATCACAGATAGATAAAATGAATGGCATTAAGGAAAGGAAAACAGTAGTCTTCAAACCATGTTTTGGTTCTTAATCCTTTTTTTTTCTCCCACACAGCAAGAACATATTTAATAACATCGTATATTAGCTTTGTTGGAGTCAAAAGTTAACTTCATTGGAGAATTTTGAGAACAAAAGCCATTACTATGAATTGTTCCCTTGTCCTGAAAAAATCTTATGACAGCCTTTTGGTCATTAGGTAATTGCCAAATTGTGTAATCCATCTACTAAAAAAATAGTGAAATATGGCCAAAAAAATAGCGAGTAATGATATTTCAAACGAGAACTAGAAGTCTTGAACCATGATACTTCAAATGTTAAATTCTTGAGGGAAGATATTTTACGTGTTGTTGTAGCATTGTTTTCTTCTAATTTTTTCCTTCATTTTCAAATGACGCCGCTCTAACAGAATGGCACCGAAAAAGCATTTAATGCTGTTTGAATTTAAAATAACTCATTTATTATTCAGATAAGCCTTAAGTATATGTGGAAATTTATTTATTCTGGACTGAGATAAGCAATAAGCATATGTGGGCAATAAACTTAGGTATTATAAATGACTAAACTAATATAACCGAGGCTTAACGTCCTCAGCAAGCAGTATAAGCAAGATGAAATTTAGCATAACAGCATGTATTTAGTCACGAATAGTGTATTATGGATGTTAGCTAGCTTTAATGTGATAGCTGTGAATTTAAAGATTTTTGGATATAATAGAAGAGAAACACGCCAATGTGACAATCAAATTCGCTAAAACAACCTTGCATTTGATTTTTAGATATCACCAAAAAATGTTCTAATTAGTGGAATTAGTGTACAAATGTGGAGAAAAGGTAATAAATAAAGATGATGTAACAGACGTTTTTCACTGCGATGACAATGCCCCAATTATCAATTAACTAACAGATGGTGAAGTCTGTAGTAAGTCCGGAAAATATCGCTATCGATTGTGAAATTAAGAACCAGAATCCTCCACATGCTTTATTATGAAAAATATATACTGTATATGTGTAAAGATTAAACATATGCTGAATCAATTTTCTACTCCCCCAATCTAATTCTTTCTCCCTTTTTATAAAAAAAAGTTTTAAAAAAATTGCTTGCTTTCTGGAGGTCCAGTTGTTAGACCATTCTGGATACCAGACATCTGGATTTCCGACTTTGTAACCGTAGTTGTTTTTTTGGTTAGTATTGCCTTTTACACTGAGTTTTTTTTTTTTTTTTGTAACAAATTGCAATAAAACTATAGAATTTGCCCTTTACGTTTTGGTAGGATTACATTGGAGTGTAGATTGAAGTTTCAGCTTTTTTTGGGAATCATTTTGGGTAGAGGGCAGTTCTCTGATTTTTTCTTATGAAAACAGATTGCGGCGGACCGAACTCGAGAACAACTCCACGATCGCAAATTTGAAAGAGTTAGAATTCTCGAACCTAGCACAACGCAAAGCTTGGCACAACGGAGCTCTTTTCGGCTAGCGGTAAAGAATTCGACTCCCAGTAAATTGATCCACGATCAAGTCCCTCTCATGCGACGCAGCACTTCTCGCGGAAGATAATAGATGGCGACACGAGCAAGCAACTAATCAGGCTTCACTGAACCATGTGATCGCCACACAGGTCTTTGCAAGGAGGTTAGAATAGAAGGAGGGAGTGTTCGCAGTTTCCTCCACTATCGGGGAATAAAGCCTTGCCCGCCTTTCCCTAACAAGCGGCGTCCATATTTGTAATTTCAAAACATTACATTACGGCAGTGAAATGTACGTGTTTCTATACTGTTCCGTGCATGTATTTTCCAGTAAAATTATGTTAAATTTATAATGAAATAGCTCGCTGTTGTTGAATTTTTATTTTAAAGTAATAAAGATGATATCCATAATTTACTATATACAGAAAATTATCAGGAAACAGTTCGAAATCTAAATGGATGTGCATAACATTAAAGGCCTTTAAAAATGATGTTTCTGCATATTTCAAGGATTTGCTTAGGTTTCATTAGCAACCTGTTGGGTGTACTTTCCAATTTTTACTTTAAGGAATGATATTTAATAAAAAAATGTTGCAATGACAGACTTCCTTGCACAGGTCACGGTGATAACAGCAATATGGCCGACAAGCTTCGCCGTTTGAGTTGAACCTTCCCTCCTTCTATTCTAACCTCCTTGAAAAAAAATTTTTTTTTTTTTTTTTTAATGAATGTAAAGGTGATACTGGATGCATCATGGAAGTAGACTTAAAAGATATTCAAACAAACGAAACAAAACAACATTTCTCTCTAAAAGTCTCCATCAAATTCTTTAATGCTCTCCTAAGAGTTCGCGACTTTTAAATGACAGTAGATGGCATCCTGAGCAAAGAATTCTCATGAAATCAAGGTATGACATCATTCCTAATGTACGAGTATGAGCCCAATTCTCGTGCGTGTTGAGTGTATTGAAAATTGAAGCTTTCCAGCTATCACATATTTAGCGGATTCATTCTATAGCCGAAAGATCATGCTTTTGGAAATCCGTGTCTGCAAAGTTTTAAAATTCTTTAGCTGTGGACAGCTTTGAACGAAATAAGGTTTGAAATACTGAGAAATTTTATGATTAAAAAAAAAATGAATCAGAATGTTTTGATGGTAATGATATAGCATGCAATCTACGCTTATCCGAGTTCCGTTCTTTTTGGATTTCATCATTTCTACGTAAAATATTTAATAAAATATTACCCTGTTGGACTTCGAAAAAAGACACTTAGAACATAGGCACTTAGAAAAAAGAACTTCGGTATCATTCACGTTGCGTTAATCTCGATCAGCATAGCTATGACGTCACTTTCGAATGAATGATAACAATGGAACCAAATAACAGTAAATATGTTTCCTGAGTGTAATTTTCATAATATAGAAGTCGGTGATAGTTAAAAAATGTTTTAAAGTCTATTTCGCTTTCTCGAAAACTTTAAATTAAAAAAATTGTCTCGAAATATTCATTGCCTATCCTTACCATACTGTAAAACTAGTGATTTTCCAGGGATTCTATCAAATACGAAGCTGGATATGAAGTCAGCTGTGGCCATATTATTGTGTCCAATGTTAATGGTAAGGCTATAAACAGGTTAAGGGAATAATTTGAACTTTTTATTGAAGAAGAAATATGACATCGTGCGCAGCATACGGCTGTACTAATAGACCTTCAAAGAAAATCCCTGGTATTACATTTCACCGGTAAGTGAAGTATTTGTGCATATAATATAGTTATCGGATAATGTTGGGAAAGCAGATTTCTAATTATCCCTTACAGTTGATATGTTTTCTATCATTGATAAAAAAGAATATATATAAATAAACTGGGAGGGAACAAGATCCGATCAGTATCTTTTGTTCTAATTGGTCTTTCTACAAAATTCAATTACCGTTTCACTGGTAAGTGAAGTCTTTGTGCATATTATGTAGTTATCGGATAATGTTGGGAAAGCAGACTTTTAATTATGCTTATTGAAAAATTCACGCAGTTAATATATTTTCTACGATTGATAAAAAAGAATATATATATATAAACTGGGAGAGTGGAAGATCTGCTCAGTATCTTTTGTTCTAATTGGTCGTTCTACAAAATTCAGTTGTCATTTTTTATTTCTCGAAAGCGACTTAAGATGTATACAAAATTTATGGATAGCATTATGCTAACGCCGAATTCGGCTTGGCCATTACTAAGGCCAGAACTGATGGTCACTTTATTATAGGCACCTCTCCTCCTATGAAGGGACAGACAATTACAACCATGCCTTCTCCGGGATTCGAGCCCGGGCCCTTTGGGCTCGACATACTTATTTATCTGGTCGCGACATATATTCGAAAGTGCGTTTTTTCTGAAAGGGCATGTCGAGTTTGGTTTATATTTGACGATATCGCTTTTCTAATTAAGTTTTTATGTTTTCATTTTACTTGTAGTTTAAGCTTGATTTAAATAGCTTGCTAACTTTTCTTTTTCTGATTTATTTTTAAAACTCTAAATAATTTTTATAAACTTTTTGAATATCACTTTTAAGTTATAAGCGATCAATATTTACATCACCTTATTATATTAATGCAAATAATTTTTGTCATACTTCTGAAATATTCAGTTTTTCTATTAAAAAAATCCCATATGCAAATTTAAGCAAATTAATGCAAATTTAAGCATTTAAAATATTTTATGATGTTTAAACATAGGATTAAAAGTGGTAATAATGCCAGTTCTGCCTCCATTTCATAGCATTTAGGCTCCTTTTATTTTATGTTCCATTGAAAAGACTGACTTACCTGTGTAATATTTTAAAATAATGTCAGACTATTGGATTCAGAAATGTGTGTATGTATGCACATGTATATATATTTGTGTGTGTATACACAAATCTACATATGTGTGTAGATACACAAACATTCATGCATAGGTACATGTATACATGCATACAAGAACACATACATCCATACCTCATGCATACACACATACAATTCTGAATTTGGTCTTGATAACAGAAGAATGCCAACAGTGCCTTTGCTAGGCATTTTGCTGTCCGGTGCATTCAGTTTGCTTCCTAGAATCTGCTGTCCATTAATTCCCTAAATTTTATAAATTTTGCCACCCTTAAATTCTGGCACCCAGTGCAACTACACCTGTTGTGTATGCTCTGGCACTTTTCCTGAATACCAATAATTTTTGCAGAAGGTAGAATGCTATTAAAATTTTTAAGAATGTTAACTTAGAAAAGATGCTGATTGGTTAACTTTAAAGGCAGAAATCTTTTTTCACTAACATTATGACAAATAGGCTACATTTTACTGTCATATGTTGTTTAATTCCTAAAATTAGAAGTACTGGGACCCTATGGAAAGGTGAAAAAAAATAAGTAAAATAATAAATATTTAAATACAATAAAAATTTGGTTGAATAAATGAAGTACCTAAGTTCATCTAATTTGGTGTCTGATTAGAGTTATACAGAGCTGTAGCTAGGGTTTTCAGTGTTCAGGAACAATTGGAGATTTCATGCCTCTGGATGCTGGCCCCAGGATTTATATTCCCCTTACTCCCTCCTATGTCACTGCAATTAAAATATCACTAAAAAACTGAGGAGTACTGAAATTCAGCTCTGAGTGAATTTAAGTCTTGTCTTAATGTTTTAAGTATTTTCTTTTCATATAAGCAAAGTTTTTTATGTTGCTCTCCTTTTACCCAAATGAATTTAATTTTTGCTTTTGTATAATTGGTCGTAAAAAAGGTGTGTAGTGCCTGTGGCAAGGGTCATATTGCACCGCCTTTTTCCCCTCCTAAATTTAAGTGTAATGCTGAAACTGAACTATATCCATCAAACTTAGTTGATTTTGAATCTTCTGTAAGATAATTATTTCTTCATAGGTGTAAATGAAAAAAATCATTTAAACAATTTTTGTTCGTATTTAATGACAAAAACTCAAAATTATGGGTACAAAATCAAAATAATTGTCATAAAAAAATTGAGTTTTAACATATTTTACAAAGTAATTTTTCTAGCTGATTCATTTGCAAATACATCTGGTATAACATCATTTTTTAATGTTTTGGTAGTGCCCCTTGGCGAAAATTGGTGATTTTTGGCTGTACATGGACACCGAGTTTGATCAATCCTCTGACTTGTTATTTTGGCTTTGTGGCGAAAAAATTGGCACTTGACTTGTTATTTTGTAATTCTTTGACTTGTTTTTTTGACTAAAAAATTGCCGCTACATAAAGCCAAAATAACAAGTCAAAGGATTGCACAAACTCAGTGTTGATGTACACATTGACCTATTTTCACTTAAAAAAAAAAATCATAGAATTGCATAAACTTGGCATTGCGCACTCCCTTGATTTTGTCCATGTATCCAGTTCTGCACTAGAGCCAAACAAAAAATATATAATCTCGATAAACTACATTTTAAATTAAACAATGAAATAACATAATAAAAAAAATTCATCTTAGCACTACACAAAGGAAGTATCCACTTACCTTATTTAGAAATTTCCATGTCGTCAGTCAAAGAAAATTCCTTAACAGCATTCAAAAACTGGCGTTGCCACAGAAATTGACAAAAATAAGAGTAAAAAATACCCTCTGTAGTGCTGGTATCCTCCAACGTTCAACCATATGCATTTCCTTCGTAGAAACAGGACAGTTACAATGGCTACTAAGTAAACCTTCATTTACACACAAGTAAATTATTGCTTTTTTTTTTCCTTTCATTCCAAATCATACAGAAATTCAAATTAATCTTACCACATTCAGCCTTTTTATTACGTAAACCATAAAATAAGCAACTTACTTCCTAGCCAACATCCAGCGCACAAACAAGCCCTTGCAAATCTTTTCCTGTCAGTCAAACTCAACGCAATCACGTAACCAGGTACGTCATAATAAGGTTTCCAAACATTCAACTACTCAGGTTATCATAAGTGAAACAACAACTTAGAAGCAATCCAAGGGGCACCCTTAAATATATTCTAACCAATGTTTTTGTAATATCTTTTTTTTATTAATATTATAGACATATTTGTCAATTGCTGTTGTCCAACAAAAGTGTTGTATTTTTTTTTTTCCTGTGAGAAGTATGATTTTACAATTTATAATTTCCTAAATGAATGTTTGCAGGAATCTTCTGTATTAGGCGTTGTTAAGAAGATCCTCACTGATTTTCCAAGGTTTGTTTATGTATTCTGCAAGAAGTCATGATTTTTTACAGTATTTTAAGAGTATTCATTAACTTCTAAATTTTAAAATATTTCCATCGCTTGACATTTGAAACTTTCTATTTCACACTCAAATTCAGAAGCATCGTAGTTGGTATTATATTTCAAAGCCAAATCAGCTGCACATTGTTTCAAGTGAATTAGTGGCAGAAATTTTTAATGCATCTCCATTTAAAAACTGAAATTGTTTGTGACCATCATTGACTCATATCATTAAGTTGCAGGAGTATTCCATTTAATACTTCACAATTGTCTTTTTTTAGTAATCCAGTTTCATTTATTGAAAATGAATCATCAGAAGCCTTCTCACTCGGCATATTTTTTTATTTTGCATCATCTTTTTTCTGTTATATAATTTTGAATATTTATTTCTTTATCTAAACTTTTTGCTGTATTGCAAAGTGCATTGAAGAAATCATTTCTATACTGCTAAATTTCATCAGTTGGATCTTATATCAATTTCGCAGCATTTTCAATAGTAGTGTTTTTTTTCCCTGCAAGAAGTAATTTATTTATATTTCTTAATATTGTATTTCAGAATATTAATAACAAAATTGAAATTTGTTATTGTAATAACATTTGATATTTACTGCAGTGTCTACTGTAACTTGCATTTATCCGTGACACATTTCCTTTAGAAGTTGTACTTTTAGAAGATGTACTTTGACATATGACTTTGTAACACATTTATCACATCAGCTTTTGCAAATCATCTTGTTTCACTAAAACTTTTAAGACGAACAGATAATATTTATTTACGTTAAAATAACACACCAAACAACGATTAATTCAGAAGTCGAACAACAAAAATGAGCGTTATATTTGCAAATTTTACAGGACTAGTTTCGAGGTTTTTACTACTGAACCAGCCTCCTCAGCTGCCAAAGTGCAAATGAATGAGATAAGATATCGTGACAAGCTAAGAATGGCTGGAGTGGAAGATAATTTTTGCTTTAGAAGATCTGACCTACTACCAAAATTTACAGAAGAATTAACAGTTGTTGAATCATTCCAAAACATTTCATCTGTACAGATGTTTGTGCAGCATAGACATCTACAAAATAATGTCTGTGGAACAAATCTCACTGTTTCATTTAAACATAAAGTCCTGGCCTGTATCTTCTTGTATTTACCTGTCATATTTGCTACATTGTCATGTGACTGTCTCTTATATTTCTAATATTTAATTCATCTAAGGTTAATTTTTCTTTTTTTTTATGTCATTCACAAATGCTTCGCCAGATTTTTCATGGGTCACCAAATCTATAAATCTTTCTTCACTGCCACATTTATTTGTATAAGAATCATTGTTACAATTTGAATCATCTGTTCCTGGTGAGAAGTGTCACGTGTGTAGTCAAATACAACAGAAAATTATTTTGCTTTTTGAATATTTGAAATAATAGGCTGTCTAATTTTGGAAGCACCTATACTAATCATATCATTTTTTATTATAGAAGAGCAATAATTCATCTTATTTTGCTTATGATTTTCAATATGTTGTGCTACAATAGGATCATAGTGACTGATTATTTCTATAGTACATAAAAATTTTCCATATTTGGAATGATCAGTTTTCTCACAAGTTCCTCTCAAAACATCATTATTTTTTACACAGTGTAAAATTGTATCTAAATGACTTTTAAAATAAGCCCCCCCCCTTTTTTTAAGATAGTTTATTTTAATTGATAATCTGTAAAATTAGCTTTGTTGATTTTTTATTCATATGTTTTCCATTGGACATAACTGTTTTTATAATCTAGTGAAGTTACATGTCATGTGTTTATTTTAATTGATCATCTGTAAAATTACCTTCATGATTTTTTATTCATATGTTTTCCATTGGACATAACTGTTTTTATAATCCAGTGAAGTTACATGTCATGGTAAGGCTGGATACAAATGTAGTCAGTCTCAACATCCCACAGTAGTTTACACATTCTGATACTGATTTTTACCAAATGGAAAATAGCACATCATTTTGCTTGGAATATATCACAGTTTCTAAGTACCTGCTCTGTATTTGATAGGGTTTTTCAAAAATCATTTTTTTAAACAAATTGTCTGTTTTCTGTATCAAGATAAGCAATTATATTATTTCCTCATTCATGTCAATGTTAAACAAATATTTGATGTTACTATTTATTATGCACTATGTTGTGTGAGCATTAGAATCCATTAATTTTGTTGTATGATCGTTAGATATTGTTTTAAAACCCATCATATTATTATCATTAGACTTAACCATATTAATATCATCACACTGCATTTCATTTTCATGGCTTTGAGCTTCATTATCATTTTAAATTTCTAAACTGCTATTTGTAGAAGACTGAGTTAACTCAGTTTGCTGATGTTAATGTTGGTAGTTTTTTTTTTTTTTTTTTAATGTCAATAAGAGTTACATCTTTCTTTATATTTTCAATTTTTACTTATTTATCCTATTTTAACCGTGCACTATAATTTTTTTTCTCCTTTTTTTTTTTTTTTTGGTTTCATATTTTCCCGCAAAAAATTATTTAAATATAATATTGTATTTGCAGATTATTTAAAAGCTAGTTTTTAATATCAATTCACTTTTTGTGTTAACATTAAAAATGGACAAATAGTATCAACTACATTGAATATTTCAAATGTTGCATAATATATTTCAATGCAGAGGTAAATTTGTACTAATTTGATAACATTCGAGTATTCAAGATATTCATGTATTCATCACCTAGAAGCTATTCAAATTTGAGAATGGATATTTGTCAATTTTTAGCTTATATTAATTTAACAATTTAAAAAAAAATATGAGTTTATTGACAAGTAACTGCAAGACAGGCACAAATATAGGGAATATAATTTTATTATAAATAATGACTCCAAATAAACATTATAAAATGCAGTTTACTCAGCACCCCTGTACAAAAAATGGTGATGAAAATGATCTTTAAAATATTGAAAATAATTATAAAATTAATACTATTTCTAAGTGATGGGCTAAGCAGCCTTACAAATTCACTATAAATCATAAGCTATATTTAAAGACTCAACTTCTTCTCGACTCTGAAGTACAACATTAATTAATGTACTACATTTTTGACTTGTTATAAACAAATATCTATTTTTAAATGCAGTACAGTACAAAGTCTGAGATCTGGACTCGTCGAGACTTCGGTGATTCTGGATTTGGGATTTTTCTGGATATTAGATCATCAGTTTAAATCTAGTATGTTGAAATTACAGAATTAAAAATATGAAATTGCTATTTATGAAATAAAGAAGCATTTATGATCTAAAGGGTATCAAAATTTACCAAAAAAAAAAAAAAAAGCTTAATATTTGTTTGTTCATTTTATTAAACATTTCTTGGCATATAAATTGTTTTAAGTTGTTTCATTTTTTGTGCTAATACTTTCTCTTTAATTCTGTACACAGACATAATCTCTTGTTCAGTTACAAAGTTCCACTTTTCAAGTCCTGTAGTTGCTGTGTTGAGAATTCTGACCAACTTGTCAATCAAAATTTTTTCGTTTTTAATAACCTCTCTGTCACTATATGTAGTGGTATTTTCTGAATCTAGAACTATACTACAGATGTCACTGCCCGTTAATTGATTGATGATTCTAGCTTTGTGATCCCAATGAAAAACTGTTATATCATCTTCATTTATTACTGCTTCTCCGTAGTTCTTTACAAAATCCATCAATTGGAAAATTTCATCTATGGTTTGCGATATCCGAAAGCCTTCAAATTCGCGGCTATCATCTTTATCATCTTCACCGTGAAATATGGTAGCTGGCCATAAATTATGCCAATCACTTTTTAAAGTATCTGGAGGCACATCCTCTTACGATCTTGCAATGCTGCACACAGCAGATTTTATGCTAAAACATTTCCAAAAGTCTTGAAACATCTTGCCAATATTCAAGAAATTTAATGGATTTGAAAAATGTGGCTTTATATTTTTGCCCTTCAGCGCTCTCACTATTTCAATATCCAAAGGCTGAATGAAGGACTTGGGGGAAAGAATAACACAGATACATTATCTTTCATTAAAACTTTAAATGAATTATGAGCCGAACAGTTATTTACAATCAGGACAGTTTTTGCATCATCAGGTAAATTAACCGAATTCAAATCTTGCTGAGTCTCGGGTATGAAATGATTTTGAAACTAATCATATATTAATGCTTGTGCCATCTGTGCTCTTTTATTTGCATGATATATGATGGAAAAATCTTTTGTCCTTCAAATGCTCGAAGTTGCATATTTTTTCTGATCACCATTACCCCTCGTAAAATCGTCTCTCTGCTGAAAATGCCTTCAGTGATGGCGGCCTGGCATTCTCTCCTATTACACGTATTCTCCGGGATAAAAGCTAACTTCCTTTGATATTTTGTCTGGCAGAAATAACGTCATGAATATTGCCCATACTGCATGTTCCTTCCCTAATATCTTACTTCACGTTCGTCGGAGAGCTGTGCATTTCACATCATTTGCATAACTCAGTGACATGTGTCTACTCTAAAATTTGCATAAATTTCTGACCACTCCTACTTGGTGTTGCATTTTCAATGTCGAGAAGTGTATAAGCAGTTTTCAAATGCATCATAGTCTGGGTCACAAAGTATGCTTTTGAAAGAAACACAATTCAAATAAATAAAATCAAATTCTGGAAAATGTTTATATTAATAAATACATTAAAAATGTTCAGTACAAATGAATAAATAGAAAATTTTAAAACAATTATGTGAAGAGACAATGCAGCACAAACAATTAAAATAAAATTCTGAAAATTTAAAAATGACCTAAAATAATAACTATAACTAAAAAATATAGTATAAAGAAAACTATTTGAGAAGATTAACGATGCACCTTTTATTCAAACTACACAGTTTGAATGAGTAAATAGAAAATTTTAAAACAGTTCTTTGAAAAAAATCATACAACTTAAACAATTAAATTGAAATTCGGAAAAGAAAAAAAATTCCTTAAAATAATAACA